>CAIGRN010140865.1:0-17889 GCA_903798345.1 Fraxinus anomala
AACTAAATAAAGATATTTTGGAAGCGTTAATGTGCATGAAGGACTGAGAAGACGCTAATTATCGAATTCAAGATAAATATGTCGAAATTGCATGTAATCAAGTAAGTGATATTTAATTTCACTGCATTCATCACAAAATTTTATTTTCATACTTTTATAATTTTTTTTAAATAAATTGTACACGAACAAAATTTTATCTTCATACATTTATAATTTTTTTAAAAAAATTGTACACGTAACAAGTTGTTCGTGTACAATTTTTAACTCCGTCTACTCGAAATTAAAGTAATTGGTCCCAAACCCGGATAAATGAGGAGGGTTTATCTTTTTTAAAAAATAAAAATAAAAATATCTTGAAAAATGTATATTTAAAAAATTGTTTACAAAATGTGTGTGTGTGTGTGTGTATATGCCGAGCTCGCCAAAAACCAACGAGCCGAGCCTCTTTGGTTCACGAGCCACAAGCTCGTGCGTGTTAGGGATTAGGTTTAATATAGTATAAAAGGATAAACAAAATAACAATTTTTCAAGATGTATATATATTAGGTTTAGACTTTAGAGAAAAAAAAAAAAGAAAAGAAAAAAGGAGCTCGGCGAGCAGCTTGTTTTTTGCGAGCTCGGCAAAAACCAACGAGTTCGAGCACGAGCCGAGCTCGTACGTGTTAGAGCCAAACCGGCCATTGCCACCACTATGCATAGCTTTTACTTTACTGGGATATGCTAAGACTCCTCCATGGCTGATAATATGGCCTAAGTACTCGACTTGATTTTGCCCAAAACTGCATTTAGATAGATTGACATATAGCTGGTGTCTCCTCAGGATTTCCATTACTGATTGAAGATGATGACAGTGTGCAGATAGATCTGTGCTATATACTGGAGTATCATAAAAAAAACCAAGATATACCTCTTCAATTGGTCTTTGAAAATCTCATTCATGAGGCTTTGGAACGTGGCTAGTGCATTGATGAGGCCAAAGGGCGTCAATTTAAACTCATACAGCCCTTGATGAGTTTCAAAGGTGGTCTTGTGGATATCCTTTTCAGTGACCCTAATTTGATGATAGCCTACCTTTAGATCAATTTTTGAGAAAAAAACTTGCTCCATGTGGTTCATCCAATAGCTCATTGATAAGTGGCATAGGAGATTTGTCATTGATGGTGAAGCTATTTAACTGCCTGTAGTCTTCGTAAAATCCCAGGACCCATCTTTTTTCTTAACCAACATAACTGGTGATGCAAAGGGGCTATTACTATTTTGTATGATTCTAGTGTTAAGCATCTCCTTGATTAACTTTTCTCAGTTTTCTAGATAAAGGGACATCTATAAGGTCTAATCTTGAAGGGTTGGGCTCCTCCTTTCAATGGAATATGGTGGTCATGTGACCTGGGAGTGGGTAATCCCTTTGGCTCTTCGAATACTTCACCAAATTGTTGAACAACCTCTGTGATTTTGCTGGGTATCTCCCTTCTGTCTTCATCACTGAGGAAATACAATTGCCCTATAACCCCATAAGCCCCCTTGTTAAACAGTCTCTCCATTTCATTTACCTCCATTATTCTGACTGATTGTTATAGTATTTCATTCCTTAATTCTACCTCTTTATTATGAATTTTGAACATGATGCAACCCTGTCGAAAGTAAAAAATAATAGGGCCAAATTGGCTCATCCAGTTAACTCTCAATACCATATCACTGCCCCCCAATTTTAAACTCCTCAGGTTAAATTGGAATTCCCAGTTCTGTACCCTCCACACCAGGGTTTGGCGCACAGCTTTATTTTCAAGTTTATCCCCCATTAACCACCCTCGCTACCATTATATTGGACTCATCAGTAGCCAAATTCAGTTCCTTGACTAGTTTTTCATCTACAAAGCTGTGAGTGCTTCCACTATTAATAAGGATAAAAAAATTTCTTCCCTTAAATCACTCCTGGAACTCTAATAGTTTTAGGCTTGGGATTTCCTGCCAATGCACTAATTGAAATCTCCATAACTTCCTCACCTTCTAATTCCCCTTCAATTTCAAGATTCTTATCCTCTGGTTTATCATTGCCATCCTCTTTATACACCAAAATAAAATTAATGGATCTATTTTTTTCAAACATGGCATATAGTGTACTTCTCATCACATTTATAGCATAGCCCAAGATTCCTCTTCGTTTGAAAGTCAGTTGGTGTGATAGCTTTATAGTTGTTGGGAGTTTTGTTAGCCCTTGGCCATGGCTCCTTGGTTTTGGTTTCATCAGGAGGTTTGGCAGGATAAGGATTCCATTTGTTTGGAGTCATGCACATATCAGTGCCCTGATAATCAGTAAATTGAACTTATTTAAGATGTAAGATGGACATGCCCATACACATATCATGCCCATACACATATCATTTGCCTTTTTCCGTCTTCTTGAACTCAACAAAATAGAATACTCATACACATATCATTTCTATAGAATCCATAGTTGTAAATAAAATAAAAAAGTTAAATAATTTGCTCAAATATATACCAAAAAAATATGAAAATAATTATCATATTTAAATTATCAAAGTAACCACATTAAATTATCAATAATTGATATGTAGTGTCGTTTTACACTATAGATAGCGGTTGGAATGTCGTTATCATCCAATAATCACAGACAGTACAAAAGTACACCAAATACGAATATAAAACTAACTAAAATATCATTTCATAATATATTTAAAATAAAAGTACCAATGCACCTGAAATTTCTGAACGTACCTTTCTTTTTTCTTCAAATATAATAGAGATTTCAACGTAGATTTGTTCAAATGCTCAAGATACTCAAAATAGGTGAAGAACATAATGAATAATAGGATTTTAGGGTATCACGCACAGTAATGATAAAACACAGACGATGAAATTTTGGAGTTGAATTGAGGAATTTAATTGGAATAATAGGGGTATTACTTATTAGGTACTTTTCCAATGGTGAGGGTGTTTTGGACATTTGACATTATTTGTTTATTGTATTTTATAATTGAAAGCCATTTGGCCAACTAACATTGAAAGAATGTTATTTAACCAAATACATTATTTGACTTGACTATTTAACACTCTCTCCCACTTAACTGTGCCTTATTCCTTATTTGCAGTATAGTCTATCAAGGATTGGTAAATTTTTTTACGACCTTTGTTTCTTGATCAATTGTCATAGACATGAACCGAATTCAAAGATTCGGATTCGATGATTTGATATCTTTTCTACATTAATCTTCATTCTTGTCATCAGCCACAATAATCATCTTGGCCACTTCACAATCTTTAGTAAAAAGACTCTCTTCGGTGCTAATCCAACTCGGCTGCTCCACTTAAACTTTATTCTCTGTTAGCGTATAGAAATACCAACATTTTTGCCTTTCATTATTGCCACATACTTTTTATTTACATGCATAATAATGGGGTGAAGTGGGGTTGGGGATGAAGATGAAGCTGGGGATGAAGATGAAGCTTTCTTTTATTTCTTTTTTCTATCTTTTTTTTGTTAATTATTTTAATTATTAATGCAAGAAAATGTAAGATTACCATTTTGATATTTTAAAATTGATCAAAAATGTGGCCAAATCTTTGACTTTTGGTCAACTAATGGATCTCTGAATGTTTTCCATCCAGAGATCCTTCTACTGATTAGAAAGGAAAGGTGAGATCAACACTGCAACAAATAAAATGTTAGTATAAAGCTACCACACATTGAAATGTTTGGAATCGCAACTGCAATTATTCCTAGTATGATTGATGAGATTCTTGAAGTTCACTAAAGAAAAAAATGACCATTATACATGGACTAATTATTGACACATTATATTTTAATTAACACGTCATCTCAAATTTACCCCTATTAACTTCACCACTAATCTACCAAATCGATGACGTTTTAATTTAAAATAATGTGTCAATAATTAATATGTGTGTATAACAAATTAGACCGCAAAAGTTGGACATGATATCTCAACTCCCCATCCGTTACACAACCTACCTCTGCTAAGTTATTCTGTTTAAAGATTCTCACACATTTAGATTGTTGAAAGGAATTTGGCGTCACCATATGGCTAATGCAATTAGATGTTCTATCAGAGGATCCATAATCTCCGTTAACTACATACAAAACCATAATCTATATATAATCTATAGAGTAATCAAGCAAATCCAGTATGTATATTCTCGACTTCATGTACTTTTCTGTTCAAAATGGACACATTCACTCGTACCCAAAGATGAGAAGAAAAAATGTCGACCACATAACATTTACACCATAAAGTCTGCCCGATAAAATACAGAAAATTTTACTCGTTGCACACAATTATACAACTCAGATATACAAGCTTAACGTCCGTGAAATTTCTAAGAACAACTTTATGGACTATAATCACAAAATCACTCGCATACCTTAACTGTACAAAGCATGAATGATAGAGCTCTGAAATGCCATGAACAGAGAATGATCTTCACCATCACTTCTACTTCTGGATGTACGATCGAGTGACTCTACACGCTACTGATCAGTATAATTAATGCTGCTGCAGAAGAATGGATCGTTATCGTTAAACCACAAAATGTTGATTTATTTTTTGTCAACTACATGGCTGAGGCAAGTATCTATACCTGAAATTCTTCAAGTGATTGCAGAAATAAAGAAAGCTGTATAGATGCAGAATTTGGGAAAGAAAATAAGGAATGTTGACCATCCTTCCATGCCACAAATCAGGCAGTAAGTTTCTTAATTGATTGATCAACTTCTCTTCCAATGCACATTCTTTTTACAGGAGTGAATTGGGCCCCAAATCCATACGATCTAGCCCCCCATCACATAGTCAATATGCTTGAGTGTTGTACCAATATTAGCCTTAAAGAATGAACAACTTCTATTCAGTCACATCTTAAACTGACTATGCCTCCAGCAGGAAACCCAAAGAACAAACACATTTATGACGACCCTGGAACCTGAATCTGGTTAAGCCTACTGGACCAAATGGAATGCAGAATCATGTGGAACAGATCATATCTAACAGGTCTTGCATTCCAGTGGAAATGCTTCTGCAACATTTTCACATTGGTTTGCATGGAACGATATTTCTTCAAAGGAATGGATAAGAGTATCTCCTTAAGCTTTGGGATATCCTTTTCGGCAACAATGACAGAAAATGCACTCCAATTAAGTACTTCGTTAAACGGAGGGACAAAATTATCAGCAATAATAACTGGGACGCACTCGTAATAGATGGCCTCAACAATCCTTGGGCTATTGACTTCGTAGCCCATTGGGCAAATGCAATATTTGCTTGATTTCATGTGCTCAGGATAAGACATTACTCTTGTTATTCTATTGGATAAAGGTCCATGGATCCTCATGTCTTCATCTTTGTCTTTCCAGTACTTGAGAAGTACTGGACGAACCCTTCCATGCATGTGTCCTGCATAAAAGGCAAGAATTGGGCGCTGTGACACTCTTTTTCCACCAAGATTTCTAAGAGGCTTTCTGGGATTTCTTATAGTAGTTTCTGGCAAGGAAATATCCTTTCCAGCAATAAAGACTCCTTCTGATACATCTGCATTGCAGAGAGCTTTTATGGTGTTTCTTTGAAGCTCCTCATGATCCTTCAAAATATATGGTCCCTTTAAGCAATAATGGAAAAAAAACATAAGTTGAGCAAAAATGGGAGATTAATCTAAAATAAATGGAACTAATAAAGATTAAGAGAAGAAATGGGAGATGAAATTCCAAATTAAAATGACTACTCTCTCTGGGATAGTAAAACAAAGGGGAGCGTAAATAAGAAGCTAGTAACGTTTAGCACATGTATTTACATGTCATAGAGCTACCATACCCAATCATGACAAGATACGAGAAAATGATTTGATCCGTGAGTGCGGTTCCAGAAAGGATACTTTGCGGCAAGCATATTCACATAGTCTTTAAGAATGATCGACAATGGCTTTAGATCATGTGAGTCAGGGACGTAGAGAGCCTTTTGTAACTGGCGTGCACTATATGGAAGATAGAACAAGTGAGCCTTTTCTGGGTCCTTTGTTACAAATTTCCTGTTTTCTTCCATCAACTTCATAAACCATCCTTCAGATGAGTAAATTCCTCTGAGATAAGGGTGGTGGAAAATGGGTCTTTTTCCTTCTTGGTAAATGTAAACTTTTAGTATCCTTTCCATCAACTCGTAGCTCCTGAAATTTCATTAGTATCCCGAAAAGTTAAAATATATAGCAAGAAGCTTTAAGAGAAGTTGGGTGTAAAAATTGGAAAACTGGTCATCCCACAATTTTCATAAGCAGTATATCAAACATTGGACATGGACACAAACGTTCTTTGGACCTTTCAATTATAGCTCACACATCATTAGAGGAGAAAAAGGAACAGAGTCTTCTTCAACAATACATAAGTTTCAGGGCTTGTTAGTTTACCGGGAAAGGAAAAGTGTATCAATCGCGATTAGAAATCCATTTTTTTTTTTTAATTCGGATGCTACCAGTCCGGTTCAGTTGTTAGTCTCATTCATTCTAAGAGCTTGGTCTCACAAACTTATTCCAGGCCTCGTCCAAGAAAAAACTGACTTTCTTTCGAAAGAGATTGAACTAAGAAGAGTAATAGAGCATCAGTATGGCACACGTAGGGGAAGTTGGACTCTAGAAATTCCTTTTCACTTTATTACTGTACTCTACCCTGAACCAGCAGCCTTCGTGCCAAGCTGTCAATTTTTTTTTTTTTAACAAGACTAGCAACAGAAATCCGCAACCTTGACATAAAGTAATACTTGTGCTCCCGACCAATTCTTCTTGGCATTTCATTCCCACCCTTGAATTTCTGAAGCACTTGGTTCCCCACTAACATATTCCTGCCAAAATCTCCGTTTAACAAATCATGTGATTGGCACATTAAATGACCCAATAGATGCGCTAAACCCTAGGCTCCTGTTTGAGTCCCATTCTTTGAAAAATTATTTTTTTTCAAACTTATTTTCAATTACAAATTCTCTCAATAGTATGATTTTATAAGTAGATTCAAAATTTTTTCTTACTTTTTAATTGTACATTCTTCAAAAAATCACTATTTGATAAACAAGCTCTAAATTTGATAACTAACAAGTATTCTAAGTCATAGAGGCCAATAAGTTGAATTGAGGAATGGGCTAAATTTCAAAAAGGGAGTCCATTAGATCCTTACTGAATAAATGTTGTACTTTTCACAGAGTATCATTGACTAACCAATCCTATAGAAGTTCTTCAAGCGTTTGAGCAAGGAGTCGGTCTGGATAACCAATCAACTGCCTAAATCAATTATAGATTTGATGTCGCAAGTTCCACTCGATGCCAATATTCCCCAATGCCCTCAATAGAATGACCAGAACCTGGTTCTACAAACTAAAGCTGAATAGCAACAGAAATCCGCAACCTTGACATAAAGTAATACTTGTGCTCCCGACCAATTCTTCTTGGCATTTCATTCCCACCCTTGAATTTCTGAAGCACTTGGTTCCCCACTAACATATTCCTTCCAAAATCTCCGTTTAACAAATCATGTGATTGGCACATTAAATGACCCAATAGATGTGCTAAACCCTAGGCTCCTGTTTGAGCTCCATTCTTTGAAAACTTATTTTTTTTAAAACTTATTTTCAATTACAAATTCTCCCAATAGTATAATTTTATAAATAGATTCAAAACTTTTTCTCACTTTTTAATTGCACATTCTTCAAACAATCACTATTACAAAACTCATTTTTTTTATAAAAACAAAAAAATAGGGCGCAAACAAGCTCTAAATTTGATAACTAACAAGTATTCTAAGTCATAGAGGCCAATAAGTTGAATTGAGGAATGGGCTAAATTTCAAAAAGGGAGTCCATTAGATCCTTGCTGAATAAATGTTGTACTTTTCACAGAGTATCATTGACTAACCAATCCTATAGAAGTTCTTCAAGCGTTTGAACAAGGAGTCGGTCTGGATAACCAATCAACTGCCTAAATCAATTATAGATTTGATGTCGCAAGTTCCACTCGATGCCAATATTCCCCAATGCCCTCAATAGAATGACCAGAACCTGGTTCTACAAACTAAAGCTGAACTCCATCAGTTCCTTCCAAACTTTTGACCAACAATTTGTAGGCCAATTAACCAGAAGTAAAAGAAAGTGAAAGACTCGTACTCATCTGAGAGTGCTATATAAGGAGAAATGCTGAATGGCACACAATAATCTCATTGACAAACTCAGATACCATGAACGATTATCAACTGAAAACCATACTTGGGCCAAATTTTAAGACAAGAAGAATGTGTTTCATATGCTACTATATACAAAGTAACAGCAGTAATTAACTCCATGAATATATACATGAATGTATACATACGATATAATACTAGATTCTAAGACAGTAATTTATCATAATCCATTTTCTATGGATAGGATTTTAATGCAATCATAATAGAAAAAATGTGCTTGATATGACAATAACTAGTTAAATCTTCTTAAAGTTCCTTTCATCAATTATATTAGGACTGTGGTAGTATTATGAATTTTATTAAGCCATAACATTAGAATTCGTGATATTACTAAAGTTAAATGTTCTGATTACGGACTGTTCCATGCACATAAATAATGAATCTTAAACGTGAGAATATGTTATTCAGTTTAAAATATGCTCCCACAACCAAGAATGGAATTATCTTGTATATCATCAATGTCTTCCTCCCAATTCATATTCAACTTCAAGTCATATCTGGAATATATCTCAAGTTACCTATACCATAAGTTTTAGAAACTAGTGACACAAGTATGTACTCCATTCGTTGCTCAACAAGTTACTAGTTTCTTACAAGATGCACTATACTACATTAGCAAAACAAAAGATTTTCAAATACCTTTTGAAAGTAGAAACATTCCGGAATAAGGGGGCATACAGTTCTGGATCATCACCAACCAGTGGGGCATTTTCAGTCGCTCTTTTAGCAAATGCAAGGGCCTCATCTGGTGTCAAAGATGATAGGTATCTCTGCATATAGTGAAATGGATCTAAGCAAATAAAATAACAAGGGTACTTGAAATATCAAAACAATTAGGAACTTACCAGTAAGTGATTAGACATGTTTCTGACAGGTGGAGGTGAAAGTGGTGGAGAAACTTTACTTGTCGATTTTTTATCGGTTCTTTGCATTCTCCTCCTAAAATCTTTTTCTGCCTCCTCGGTTTCGAATACTAATTCATCGACTTTGGTGGAAGAATTAAATGAAACAATCACAGGGGCATTATGAATGGTTTCAAAACGGTAACCCAATATAGTAGTGTTCAAAGGTTTAAATGATGAAAATGCTGCGGGAGGTGGGAAAATCCAATCTTTCAGTGGGTAAGGAAGTGTAGAAATTTGTATCATAACACTACTTATTGTAAGAACTGAACCAATTAAAAACAATTTTCTCCAGTTGATTCTGAACATCAGAAAAACAATTATTTGTCGCAGCAACTTAGTCATCTCTATCGAATTTCATCACTTGCAGGTACTGTTTAACCTGGGAAATCAAAAGTAAAATATTTAGAAAGACCTATCAGGAGCAAGCATGGAAAAAAAGTGACAAGACTACCAAATTTGTCCTTCAAAACTGGAGAAAAACTGGTAGTTTTTGTTGCATATGGGGATATAGCTGCTGCACATATTAAACTTGTAGTGAATCAAGTTATCTCTTCTTCAGATATATCATAATTTAATTTCCCTCTCTTATTAGCACGGGGAGGAAAACAACCCATAAGAATCAAGAAAATTTATATAATTCAGCTGAATAATATTTCGAGCCCAATAACAACAAAAGAGCATGCAAGCTATTAAACTGACATATTAAGCAAACAAGTAAAATATGCACCGAGAATTTCATCAAATTTTTTTACACTAACCATAATAAAAAATCAAAAAGTGTAAATCAGATGTTAAAAACCCACCAAATGATCATAAGTATATGGTTACACAAACGTATGCGTGTATTCTGTTAAAAACCAAAACATAAATATGTTACCTTTAAATAAAAAACAGGCAAATTGATGCTGAATTCCCGGGAGAGAAAGGAATTATAGAATTGAAAATGGGAAGGAAAATAAAGAAAAAGAATTTTTCAGAGGGGAGGAAAAGGAAAGGAAAATGGTGGGGAAGGAATTCGCGGCGCTATCTTTTTTTCTTTCTCCTTTTGGTTGTTTGGTAGTTAGTACTGATCAAACGTAGACTTTGTCTTTGTTCCATTTTATCTTTTTTCTTCTATTTGAATCTTTGATGATGCAATGCCAACTGGCTCTGGATTGACCAATTTTGGGTAAATTTCATCAGGGGTGGCTAAACTTTAAGCAAAATCCCAACTGGGTAATTAAAAATTAATTTGTCTTAATTTGGTCATTGAACTTCAAGTTAGTTTCAAATTTCATGTTACATTTCATTACCTATCATCGTCCAAATGTACATAAATAAATAAATAAAAAGAAAAAAAAAATTAGTTGTCAATCATAATGTAGCGATCTTCCATGTAATTGCAATGTAGTCCTAGAAAAACGAGAAATGAAAAAATGAGGAGTATGATAATATTTTTAAGATTAATGGGTTAAAAGAAATGTTTTTCATTTTTACAATTTTATGACATGATGTTTGATAAGTTGACAGGTCACACAATGATTAAATGGAAGATCCGTTTTATAGGAGACAATGGTGTTAAAGTGATAAATTTGAAATCGAATAAAATTATGCGATCCAACTCAAGTAGATCCATATTTGTCTAATGTTTATAAATTATTTATAATCAGTCAAATCACATTTTATTTTTACATTCCGTGACTCATATATACTATACACTTATTCAACACTAATTTATATCTATTTATTATGTAAACTAATTATAAACACTTCCCAAAAATGCCTAAATTGAATTTCAGTTGCCCAATTAAGATTTTGGTGAGAGTTCAATGACCACGGAAGAAAATTGCTCACTAGTTTAAGAATGATTTTTAAATTGGCCTACCAGTATGGTTAGTCATCGAACTTATAGTATTTTTTCATTCACCCAACTTTCTCTACTGTTTCAAATTAGGCATTCCACCTTTTTTCTTCATCCATTTAATGGAATAGATGGCACAACTCATGAATCGACTATAGTGTCTCCCACAATTCATGGCGTGGTTGACGAAATCAATGACCTAGCACAGAATATAGAGAACTTGAATTTTTTTTATTTTTCGATTCCGACATATATTATTTATCAAGTTGGATAAAAATACAAGTTATTTGACGGATTCTATTGCAACATTGCCACTTTTGTTGGTCTCTTCATAACTTTTTTTCCAGCATGGAGTGATGGAGACAAACAGGTGCCTAAACTTAATAAAGGGGTGAAAGTTGAGGAACTAGTTTGAAATTAAATAATTTTGGTGACTAACCATGTTATTGAAACTTTTTGGATATGGATATTTCTGCGTGACTAAGATGTGCATTACCGCATGGAATCAAAACCTTTTAATAATAAGTAATTAATTTGGTAAAAATAATTGATGAATCTTCCAACTTATAATTATATGTTATACACCTCCTCTGCTAGTCAATGGTGCATATATCTTTCAATACATTATAGTTTTATAAGCTTAGTCATTATTTTAATTTAAATTACATATATCAACCCTTGATCTTTGAAAATTTCACAAATAAGAGGGAAAATATTGTGAGAAATAATTTCCTTTCATAATTGATTGTGTTCAATAAATTTATAACAAATGGAACTTCATTTCTTTGGGAGTTAAACTTTCTTTCATTTTTATTCTAAGTTTACTCTCTTTTTATAATTTTGTCACCCAAATAGAAACTTATTAATTTATTTGGGTATGTTGCATCTTAAAACTCTTCTTATATGACCCAACTTTTATCACACTAACCCGTTTGTACTAGACGAGTTCTCTGCTAATACTCGATTGCACACATAATTATGTATTTAGGATTAATTTCTCTAGTGGTCATTGGACTTTACATTTAGTGTCACTTCGACAATTGAAATTTAACTTGATTCCTGCTCAATATTGAAATTTACCAAAATGTGAAAATCATAAGTATCCAAGTATCAAGTTAACAAACTGTTAATCTACGTATGAGTTTTTGTAAAAAAATAGAAGCCAAATAAAATTACTGATTTGACTAAATACTTTTTAGAGAGTGATTGGGAAACGTTCTCATTATGTCCATACCCTATTGGTAAAAAATAGGTAGACCCATAAATATGCTAGGTGATTCTCAGCTAGTTTATGTAGTAGGCTTTCGAATCGCTGATGTACATTATATTTTTTTAACGGGTAATTAGCATATAACATCGTTACCTTTCACTGTTATTGTGTAAAGCGTCATTATCTTCCTTTTTGAACATTTTCACACTTAATTACATCTTTAATTGTACAAAACATTATTTTCACCCATTTTCATCTAATTTCTCCATTAAGTGAAGGCTATTCTCACCTTAAAATATATTTCCCGTTTCTTCCCCATTTGAAAAATTTTCTCCTTTATTTTTCATTCGAAAAATAACCATTTGCAAAATGAGGAAAAGAAGGATCAAATGCTACTCTCAAAATTACATCTTGGACTTGTAAAAATATGTGATACTGCAGATGAAACCTTCAATGCAATTCTTGGCCAATATGTATTTATTTATAGGAAACTGTATCTTATAAATTATTCAAGTATGCTGATGGCAGTTCATGAAAAGATAATGTACTTGTTTGAAGGGTCCACAGAAATATGCTTTCATTGGCTGGCAACTTGTAGCAACTCCTCCCATGTGAAAAGTTTTTCCCTATATTTGTTTTTCAAATTTCCACGCATTTCATCTTTAGCATCAATTTTTTCCCAGTCATCGAGTTGGACAGCTCTGATATTTTTACNACTCCTCCCATGTGAAAAGTTTTTCTCTATATTTGTTTTTCAAATTTTCACGCATTTCATCTTTAGCATCAATTTTTTTCCCAGTCATCAAGTTGGACAGCTCTGATATTCCTACTTTCTAACGAATGAAGTAGTCCTTCTCTTCTAGGCTTGGCTAGAGGCGGATCCAAAATTATGATTTAGTGAGGGCGAGACACAATTACGTAAAAAATTATGGGTAATTAGCACATAACGTCTCTATTTTTCATTGTTATTGTGGAAAACGTCATTATCTTTCAATTTTTGGTATTTTCACCCTTATTTCCATCTTTCATTGCGCAAAAGGTCATTTTCATCCATTTTTTCAATTAAAATTTGTAAAATGACAAATATATCATTCTCTTTAAATAAAATAAAAGGAAAAAGAAAAAATAATTGCAATCATAGTCCCAAATTTTTTTGAAAAGCGCAAATGAGTCCCAAATAAATTATTAAAAGGGCAATCAGCACATAATGTCCTTACCTTCACTATTATTGTAAAAAAGTCCCAACCTTTTATTTTTTGTTTTGGCATTTTCACCATTAATTACACATTTTATTGGGCAAACCTTCATTTCTATCAATTTTCATCAAATTTCTTAATAAAAAGCTGTGAAATGATAAATATACCCTTCTATTTAAACAAAAAGCTAAAGAATTAATTGTAATCATAGTCCCAATTTTTTTTAAAAGTGAAAACAAGTCTCCAATAAATTATTAAAAAATTATTTTTTTAAAAAGTGCAAATAAGTCTCAATTAAATTTATTTAAAAATTTAAAAAAATGAAAAGGTGCAAACGAGTCCCAAATAAATTATTAAAGAAATAAAAATTTTAAAAATATATTTTTTATTTAAATAGGAGGGTATATTCATTATATCACAGTTTTTTATTAAAAAAGTGGATGCAAATGAATGGAAATGATGATTTGCACAATCAAATGTGTAATTAAGGGTGAAAATGTCAAGAAAATGAAAGGTAATGACGTTTTTCGCAATAACGATGAAAGATATGGACATTATGTACTAATTACCAATTTAATAATTTATTTGTGACTTATTTGCGCTTTTAAAAAAAAAAAAAAATTGGATCTGTGATTGTAAATTTTTTTCTTTTTATTTAATTTAAAGAGAATGGTATATTCGTCCTTTCCTAATTTTTAATTGAGAGAATAGGTGAAAATGACATTTTGTGCAATGAAATGTGAAAATAAGGATAAAAATGTCAAAAAGAAATGAAAGGTATGAACGTTTTCCACAATAACAATGAAATGTGGAGACGTTATGTGCTAATTACCCAAAAAGAAACCAAAAAAAAAAAAAAAAAAATCTGAAAATCTGAATTTAAAAAAGCTGCATTTGAAAATCTAGTGGGGGCGACAGCACCCACTCGTTCCTTCTTAAGTCCGTCCTTGGGCTTGGATGAGTTACATGTTAGTACTCATTTTGGTAAGTGTATTTCATTTACTTATTTAGGCATTGAAATTGGAGTATTTTATTGATTATTTTAACGAATAATAGCTTCATTCGATTTGAATTGTACTTGGTACGTAACAATTGACGAGAAAGGCAGAAATCGAGAAAAAAATGAAGAAAAACCGACTAGATTGCAAGAAAACTAAAGTTCAGGGACTAAAGTACAAATAATAAAAAATTGGCCCGGATCGAAGGACTAACATTCAAGAGTACGAGAACTCAATTGGACATGTTGGATGGATGATGATGCCATTGATTTATAGTTTTTAATTCTAGACTTATCGTTTTCTTAGTTAATTCTCGTGTTTGTGATTGAATATGCATTAAATATGTTTTTTTTTTTAAATGTTTGCACACCATTTAGACAAATAAATTACTTATTTGTAGTATTTGAAGATTCACAATATGTAGAACACTATATATCTAAAACATGGATAATAAATATTAGGAATAATGTGTAACACGCTATGAGTATGATGTTAGGGAAAATACCCGCATATGATCACGTCATTAGTGCACTCTTTGGTAAAATAGGCCTTACGCCTAGTTGTTAGCGTGCTTGCCGTGCCGAGTGGGGAGATAAGCATTCTCACTGCGTGACACTTGGGCTTGGATGAGTTACATGTTAGTACTCATTTTGATAAGTGTATTTCATATACTTATTTAGGCATTGAAATTTGAGTATTTTATTGATTATTTTAACGAATAATAGCTTCATTCGATTTGAATGGAACTTGGTAGGTAACAATTGACGAGAAAGGCAGAAATCGAGAAAAAATGAAGAAAAACAGACTAGATTGCAAGAAAACTAAAGTTCAGGGACTAAAGTACAAATAATAAAAAATTGGCCCGAATCGAAGGACTAACATTCAAGAGTACGAGAACTCAACTGGACATGTTGGATGGATGATGATGCCATTGATTTATAGTTTTTAATTCTAGACTTATAATTTTCTTAGTTAATTCTCGTGTTTGTGATTGAATATGCATTAAATATGTTTTTTTAAAAATGTTTGCACACCATTTAGACAAATAAGTTATTTATTCGTAGTATTTGAAGATTCACAATATGTAGAACACTATATATCTAAAACATGGGATTATTTATAATCCTTATTACACATTGAAGTGTGCAATCGTGTGAGATATAGTAACTAGGACACTATAATTGAACGTTTTTCCTTATGGGACGATACTCATATTCACTACTTATTACTTGTCAACAACCCTGTACGTGTACGGGATTTGTCCAAACAAGTTTTTGAAGCCATTGTCAGGAAATAATCAATTTAATGTAGTTTATTAGTTTGTATTAGATTTTATAGTTCATTTTTCCTAGGCTGTAATCATAAAATCTAATTCCCTCGTGTTTTGTTCTTTTCAGGCTATCATTAGTTTATGTAAGATTATAATGAATCGAGCTTGCGCCATTTGGAATTAGAATCTAAATCAGATCCAGGATCTACAACAACTGTAGGAGCCAATTCAGCAAAGTGTTGTCGCCAATGAAGCCCATATATTAGTTGGAGATTATGTGAATCTAGTGCATGCACCAGTGCAACCTCCAATAATCTATCCTCTGTTTGGACATGCTAACTTTTACATATGAACAAATGTCATTAACCTCTTTGAGAATCACTAGGACATTAGGTTCTTCAGGAAAGCAATGGAAATCCACATGAACACATACCGGCATTAATGATGTTGTGTGAAGTTATCAGTTACGAAGGATTATCAGTAGATATGTTTCGAATGCAGTTATTCCCTCATACCTTGAAAGATGTCACAATGGAATGGATCTGCTCTTTACCTACTGGGAGCATCTTATCTTGGAACACAGCTTTAATGCATTAAAGTAGAAATTTTTATGTTCTGGTGTGTTAGGATTAGTTAGGCATCATTCATCCATCACTTAGGTAGTAAGAGTTGACAATTTGTTCGCATAAGGTTCAAACATGTATTGCATGAGTTTAGGGGATGTTAAAATCATATTTAGGTGATTTGGAGTGAAAATCACGTATTTGGAGGTAAAAACGAGATTTTTAGTGCAAAAGTGTGTTAGTTGGGAAAAAGATTGAGTTTCATTATTTTTTTGTGTCCACACCTCTTTCACACTCTTTAAACGTTTGTGGGTGTGTTCGAAGCACATTTAACTGATAGTTGTGAAAGTTTAGGGTTTGGAGTGAAAAACGAGACTTTTGAGCTTAGTTTGATGAAAAATGTGCTTTTCGAGGTTGATATTGAGTTTCAAAATTTTTTGGATCTCTACATATATGTTATACCTTTTAAAACACTATTGACACGAAAAATCGAGTTTTGGAGAAGGCCCATAAAAGAAAAAATTTGGAAGAGGGGGAAAATCTCCCTTGCTGATAGTCTAGGCGCGCACTCTAAGACCATGTAAGTCAGGGGCAGACCACACTTAATCATCTATGACACCTAGGCGTGCATCCCTCAACCTGGTATAATTTCAAAACAACCCTATATCCCCTACTCAATTTCACTCACAACCTACACTAAATATCCATTCTGTAGAAGCCCGGAAAAAAAAGAAATAAAAAAATTAAATGAAATTAGGCCCATATTTTTCTTATATGATGATTTAACACCATGAGCCTAGCCCATAGACGAGCATTATGCTCGGCCCACATAAGAAATGAAAGCCTAATACTAGTCCGGTATGCCTTAAATAAATATTTATAAGACCAAATTCACTTTCACGCTATTTTTGTAGAGACCGAATTATAAGTATAAAAAAATGAGTGGTAAAAGAGAATTTATAAGTTTCTATTTGATGAATTATGTTGCTATTTTCTTATCTTGTTCAGTAAATAAATTATAGTGGCCAAGAATAAAATTTCTTTAATGACCCACTTTATTTTTCCTAAAATTCAAATATATATATGAATTATTCTTGTTGTACATAATTATTTACCTAATAGATTACCGAATTGACAGGTGGTGGCCCCCTATTGGGGCCCCAATAGGGGACCACCACTTGTTAATTCGGTAACAAATTATGTAACACAATATGTACTTGTAGCGTGGTTGTATATATATATTTGTGTAAAACAATTTAAAATGTTAAAAGGGTATAAATGACATGAAATATTTTCATTAGTTGGTGAATAATTAACACATTTAAACCCTAAATATACACACACGTAACAGCACTAAAGATAAAAAATAAAATCATGAAATGAAACCTAAGCATTTCTTTAATCCCTTTTAATAGGTTAATGAATGGCTGCCAACATTATTGAATTAAATAGCACGTAAATTGCAAGAAATGTAAGCTAAACCTTGCCTTATAATTCCTTTGATTTGTATGGATGGTTGCCGACGTTTTTTTTTTTTTTTTAAGTTTCTCCAAATCATTCCTATTACTTTTTCAATATACATTTATATACAAGTTTCACACGAAAGTGCACACTTTGATCAAGAAAAGAAAAAAAAAACTTCAAAAGAAAGAAAAACATAGGAGA
>CAIGRN010140868.1:0-13494 GCA_903798345.1 Fraxinus anomala
AATTATTTATATATATGATGCAATAAGTATTAAAAATTATTACTTTAGACTATCAAATTATAATAAACTAAAAATAATAATATTTTAATCAACGTGTTGGTGACATACCGTGTAATGATGATGATGAGATTAACACTTCTAATGTTGTCCAACAAGAGAGCTCGTCTAAAGATATACAACTTTTGGTTGAAGAAGATGACTTGACTATATGTTCACATTGATGTTCCACTTGAACAAGTAGATGTGAAAAATATTGATGAATTTGACATGGAAGAGGACTTCCAATTTGAGGTTGTGAATGATTTCGAAAAATCTGATACGGAGATAGAATTTATTTTAGACAATGATAGTGATCAACATCCCTACTATTTATAGTAAGAATAATGCTATATGTACATTCTTCCTTTCCATACCACTTGGATGACATTCTCTTCTACGTGGAGGAAATCTATGCAATGATGTGATTGATGAATTCAAAATCAAGGGTGTAGATGTTATCACGTGGAAGAGTGTACATGTAGCATGATTGTTATAGTAAATGGTAATTTCATTTTGTGATCATTGTAAGGCTTTGGAGTTTCTAATTGAGTTCTTAATTCTAATTTTTTTTTTATTACATGTAGTGCCACTCATAAGGAAGCTGGAAATCATGTATAAAGACACTGATGGGTGACCTATGGGTCCTAAATTATTTATATATATGATGCAATAAGTATTAAAAATTATTACTTTAGACTATCAAATTATAATAAACTAAAAATAATAATATTTTAATCAACGTGTTGGAGACATACCGTGTAATGATGATGATAAGATTAACACTTCTAATGTTGTCAACAAGAGAGCTCGTCTAAAGATATACAACTTTTGGTTGAAGAAGATGACTTGACTATATGTTCACATTGATGTTCCACTTGAACAAGTAGATGTGAAAAATATTGATGAATTTGATGTGGAAGAGGACTTCCAATTTGAGGTTGTGAATGATTTCGAAAAATCTGATGCGGAGATAGAATTTATTTTAGACAATGATAGTGATCAACATCCCTACTATTTATAGTAAGAATAATGCTATATGTACATTCTTCCTTTCCATACCACTTGGATGACATTTTCTTCTACGTGGAGGAAATCTATGCAATGATGTGATTGATGAATTCAAAATCAAGAGTGTAGATGTTATCATGTGGAAGAGTGTACGTGTAGCATGATTGTTATAGTAAATGGTAATTTCATTTTGTGATCATTTTAAGGCTTTGGAGTTTCTAATTGTGTTCTTAATTCTATTTTTTTGTTTATTACATGTAGTGCCACTCATAAGGAAGCTGGAAATCATGTATAAAGACACTGATGGGTGACCTATGGGTCCTAATATTAGAAGGTTTGTATCTGAAATAGGATATATTTTTCCATGCATGTTGTTTCTCTGAACTGTAATTCTCTTATGCTTGTACAATACCAACGCATTTTAATTAGTGATTTCATTTTTCTCTTCCTTTTTCAATATTCAGCGCCACAAATTACATATTCTGGTAGTGGAATATGCTGGGTAGGAATTGGAATTTGGAGTAAAAATGTGAAAGGGTTATTAATTGAGCGAGTGAAAGGGAAAGGGTGTTAGTACAAAGCTATACAAGAAAAGAGCTACCTGGCCGCATGTGAAATCACAATAAAATGTGCTAACGAGCTACACCAAAGAAAAAAATCAAATGTAAATTTGGTTTTTGGAGTTCTAGCACATAGAAGAGTACCAAGGACCAATCAGAAAACATAGTGCCTAAAAAGGAAGCATATCTGCAAAATGCTAGATTATGCTGAATAGAACATTGAAGTCCTTGCCTAGATGCTCCTTGTTGTATCTACCTACTTCATAGTGTTAGTAAATATCTAACAACATCATATGAATGCGGCACTATAATTTTTTTTTTAACAAAGGAAAGGAAATATGAACTGTTGGTGTGGAATGAGGTCCTTGATTTCAACTTTTGTAAATTGGTGCATGAATTTGAAAGGGAAGGCTAAATGGGTGGTACCAAAACTTGAACCAGATGAAGTCATATTTGATTATTAATGTTGACATCGATAGAGACTTCTATGTTAAGTCCCGAATAAGAGATTTATATTTAATTTCTAAGTTAACTTTTAAATACAATATTAGTACTTTCATATTGTCATGCATAAGGAGATAGTAGGCATACATACCACAAGAGGCACATGTTGAGGGAGACGAGAATGAGAGTCAAGGAGTACAACTTACTGCTATTGGAGAATGCGATTCAGTTCTATTATTGCCTATGTTTTTGTATCACTAGTCTTCTCATTTTTTGGGAATTGACTGTGCTTTTTTGTTGCCTACGATAATGTCTTGGACTACATCTATGTACGTAGTTACTCACTTTGGAACAAAATTGTCTTGTAAATGGTAATACATTATTTTGCCTTGCATGTACTTTGCTAGAGGCTTATGTATTGTGACTATTGCGTTGTGATTTCGGATATATCTTGATTTTGATTTTTGTTATGCACCGTGTTTGAATTGGGCTTTGAATCTATTTTTGGTATTTTGATTATTGCACATTTGTTGATTAAATCACAGGAGGGTCAAATCCACTAGATCACATTTCTTGGTCGGCAAATTGGACGGTTTGAATTGGGCTTTGAATCAATTTTTTGTATTTTGATTATTGCACATTGGTTGATTGAAATCATAGTTAGGAAATGTGGATTGCACAGGGTCAAATCCACGATATCACATTTTCTTGGTCGGCAAATTGGAGATTTTTCCTGACTAACCTAATATAGCCCGCCAATGTTTACTCGGTCGGCAAACGTATATTTTTCCCCGACCAACTACTGTGACCAGCCTATATTTTCTCCGACTTCTAACCCAATATGGCCAGCCTGTTTTACCTGACTTCAATTCCTTGGTTGGCAAAGGTATATTTTTTCCCGACCAAAACACGTAGTTGGCCTATATTTTTACCAACTTCGTTTTAAACCTTTACCGACCCAAATTATGGTAAAAAAAAAAAAAAGCTATATAACACTCGACCGAGTTCTTGTTGGCAAGTAAAATTCTATATATCTTCCGACTAATATGTATTATCATCGGTAAAAACTTTTGCTGGCTGGCTTTTGGCGACTAGCTGCTGACCAAGATTTTGTAGTCGGGAATTTGAAATACCGACTGATATTTGACATTTAGCGACCAGTCTTTGGGTGGGCAAAAATCATATTTCTTGTAGTGTTCCGACACAATTTGAGAGAACGGTGGAAACAAATGTTGGTATTGTATTATTTGTAAACTTCTGTTTGCTCATTAAAGCGGTTCGTGAGCTGGATTCAAAACGTCATGAGACAGCTCGGTCCATATTCGATGTGGACGTTAGAGCATCGAGAAGACCTTTTCCTAGATTTTTTTTTGTTGGATCGAAACTCTATTACCATCTAGAACATAAAATAAAGACAATATTTAGAAGCACCACTTTTTTTAAATATTTGATGTTCTATTTTTAGTGTTTAAGTGAGTTCTCTGCAATGTAACTGCAAATGAGGATAACTACAATATTGGCCAACTATTGGTATAGATAAAGATAACTACTAGTAGAGATAAAAGATAAATTATTTACACTATATTTATCTTAATTATTATCTTTAATAACAAATAGGGAAGCGAACCAGGTTTTGTGACCTTGAGCTATTCATAGAGCTGAGGTGCTGTCTAAGTCGGCGAAGAAATCTATTTTCGAATGGCTTTGACTTGTAGCAACAAAATAGGCCACGTTTGTACTTGAGCCATACATACCTAAAAGGGGCTAATGCCTGCCACTTAATTGGGACCGTGGCAGTGGCCCAGAATAACTCTAACCCGGGCCACTGTCACTCGTATAGCAGCAAATATGCAAATGTGCATCGTAGGAGAAGAGAAGAGGTGCTCGCAATTAGTAAAATGCTACGCAACTAGAGTAAATTAAGAATTTTTCATCTTTAAAACTTTTTCCTCCTTTTCTTATTCTTTATAACTTTTTGGTAAAAATTGTTTTTTTGTCAATGGTCAAGGAACATTCTAAAATATATAGAAATAGTTAATATGTTTACCATATTTACCAAACTCCAATATTAGGGGAAAAACATCAATCTTTTAGAGTTCTTGATTTCATATAATCATATAAACCAAGTTTAATGCACAACTTTCTTGATATAAATGTGTATTTGTCCACTATTTAGCGTTATATCGACATGTTCTAAGTTTATTATCAATTATATAGATGGTCAAAATTAGCTTGACACTAATTTAATTTCTCGTCTAGAACACTTTGACAACCAAGTTAGTAGTGTAATCTAAAGGTGTATTCAAAAAAGAAAACTAATCGTGTGTTACTACACATTCTAAATTTGTCGTACCTTATATTTGTATAATAGGTACCACTACCTGTATAAATTAGAATCAATATTTGACTTTGATGAAATATGTTCTCAATTGAGTCGGTAAAATAGTATTCCCTCCGTCACATTTATATATGCTAGTTTTTTTTTTCACACGGATTAAGAAATCTTATTTAATGTTATTGAAAAATCAATTTTTGACAATTTTTTCTAATTTATCCTTATTTATTTATTAACAACTAGTAGTAAATTATTGTTGGAAGTAGTAAAAAAATTGAATGATTTAATTGCAATTCTCACATTGGTTATAATTAGGCAAATTAAATAAGGGTGTGTTAGTAAATGAATAAAACAAATCATTCTCAATAAACAAACAAGATTATATAATTTGGACAAAAAAAAAGAAGGAAAGTCAGCATATATAAATGAAACGGAGGGAGTAATAGATATTGAATGTTATCAGTTCTTCATTGACTAATGTATGTTGTTGGAAATTTTTCCACATTGCTCAACATTAATTTGGAATTTGTTCTTCTCAAGTAAATAACTTGAAAATTGCATGAGTAGTTTTTTGATGAGTTTAACTTGGTCCTAGACATCTGTAAGGTGTCATAGGAGATTAATCCAGTCATGATTTTTCTAAGAATAATGATATACGTACATTCAATGGCTTACATTGTGTTTGACATCCCATTTGTTTTCAAAAAATTGTGGGCAAGGGAAGTGTTCTTTTCTAAAATTGTCCAATAGTATGTTACTGTTAGGTTTTAAGTTCTACTGGTAATTTTTAAGATAAAAAGATTATTACAAAAGAGTTGTAAAAATCAAGAAGTCTTTTGGGATATTGCATAAATGAATTAGAAGTTTTTGGATTCGAGTATAGAACATGGAGAAAGAGTCGTTGGATTTATGCTAGCATATCACCAAGCTGATACTGCAGCGTCCAAAATAGAATCACTGTCATCCTACTGTTGCTCGAGCGATATACATGTCGTTAGCCTAGTGCTCAAGTGACGGTGTTTTTTCGAAAAATCTTAGTTTACAATTTTCAAGAGTTTTATCTATCCAATACTACCCAAATACCCCATATTATAAATACCCAGCCCTACTTCGTGAAAAGAGTGGTTGATCATTATTTTCTACCTGCATAGCATCATTTGGAAATCGACCAACAATTCTACATCTTGAAATCAATCAACCACAAGTTGGGAAAATATCAAAATCATATAATCCAAAACACATATTTCCTAAATACAATTAGGAATGTAATTTTTGAAAAGCTTTAAGAGATTGTTGAAGATTAAAAGAGGTTGGACCAAAAGCACATGAATAGTACAAGAACAAGGTGTTCTTGGTGATTCACGGGGAAATAGATAATTTCAAAAAATTAAGAGCATGTGTGAGTGAAGCGCGTTCCAACGAGTTTTGGAGATTATAAGAATTAGATAAATGAGTCTACTGGGTTTTCTAGGTTGGATCATAATATAAATTCTTATTGTCTATAGTAGAGGTTATTGACTTGGTCCTGAAATTTTTACCCATTTAAGAGTTTTCTCCATCAACAATTTTTGTATTATTTACTGCTTTTTCCATCAACATATGATTAACTTGACTTGATTGACTAAACGTCTAGAATAATTAAAAAGTGAATTGTTACTTTTAATTGATAATTTTAATTCCACGTTGTTCACCACTCTCTAGGTGATTTTAGGGTCGAACTCATAACTTTAAAGTGGTATCAGAGACTAAATTCGATTCTTGACCCTAATTTTCCAGATAAGAAGTTCATTATCTATCTCGCTATATTTTGGTGGCGGTAACTACGCCTATTAGAAATTTAGAATGAAAACCTTCCTGAAATCATGGATGAAAGGATTTTGTTCGAGCATAGTAAATGGTTGGATTGCCCGTTCTAGCATCGTTAATGACGTCACCCCCACTCCTATAGCTAATTGGTCAAGGAGTAATTTAAATTAGTGTAATTGGAGTAGTAAGGCTTTATATGCTTTATTTATGGCTGTGTCAACAGAAGAATTTAGGTAAATGTTTATGTGTGAGGTTGCTAAAGAGGTTTGCGATATTTTACAGACCACACATGAAGGTACTATGGCTGTTAAGAACTCTAAGTAACGGATGTTGATTACTATGTTTGAAGAGATTAGGATAAATGATGATGAGACCTTCAATGACTTCTATGGGAGTTTGAATGACAGTTAATTCTAACCGCGACCTAGGTGAGAGAATTCCTGAACCTAAGTTTGTCAGAAAAATCCTTAAATCTTTACTTAAGAGATTTATGCCTAAAATCATGGCTATAGAAGAAAGTAAGGACATAGATGTTATTAAGGTTGAAGAATTTGTTGGATCTCTCCGGACTTATGAGCTAACATTAGTTAAACCTAAAAATGATAAGTCTTTGGCCTTGAACATTATTAGTGATGATTATCATGATTCTTTTGATTCGAAATCACTTAATGATGAGGAAATAGTCTGTTTTGTTAAGAATTTTCAAAAAAATGTTTATAAGTGAGAAAAAGGCTAAAGAGAGACAGAGAGAAAACCCGAGTGAGTCTAGAAAGAAATCTAACACTGTAAGAAGTCATTAGTGTAAAGGATTTGGCCACTAGAGAAGTGAGTGCCCTAACGGTAAGAGAAATAAGGGTAAAGCTATGAATGCAACTCTCACAGATGACGAGTCTAGCTCGGATAATCAAAGTGAGAGGTCTACTCATGATGAGAGTGAGAAGTTTATTGCCTTCGTTGCTAGGATTTGGAGAAAATCTAATAAGGATAATGAGAATGTTGAGGAAGTAGATAATGGTGAGCACTCTGAGGAAGATGGGGAAGAGATTCGAGAGGCTTATCAACAATTATTTAAGGAGAGTTTTAAGATCAAGAAGGTGAATGAAGCCATGTTTAGAAGATTAATGCATTTGAGCTAGAAAGAGAGACGTATGTATGACCTTCCTATGCTAAATAAAAGTCTTAGTGAGTTAAAATTAGTCAATGAAAACTTAGAGACCAATGTTAAAACCGCCCTGCCTAGAAACCTAAAGAAATCCAATGCTCAACTTCATTCTTTCTTAAGTGAATCTTAGAAACTGGACAGTCTTTTGAGGTTAAACAAGCATGTTAGGAATAGGGAATGTTTAAGATATATGCAGACCAATCATAATATGGATAATACTTCCAAAACCAGTTTTGTCTCTGCCACCAACCAGCCTATGTATGTTCCTAATCCTGAACTCAGGAACAAGGGTATCGTAGGATAGATGCCTACTAGATAGTGTAAAATCTACCAACCTAGGAATAGATATCAACGACCACATAATTTTGAACATAGGTTTATCCTACTTGTTTCAATTGGGGCGAGTTACGACATATAAAGCCTAGGTGTCACCAACTCCTGAATAGAAATAGAAATCAAAATTTCACTAGAGATAGATTTTGATGGTCGGATTGACTTCCTCTCTAATCAAGTGAGTCATGTGACCAAGTTAATGACACAATTGACTCCGAATAAGTTTTTCACTAGACAAATTTGGGTTAAATAAGTTATGATTCATTCATTATTACATGTAATTCACGTATGTTTTGTTTTTTAGGTAGTTTTTTAATTAAAAAAATTTGAAAAATATAAAAAAATGGGAGTACAGCGTGACATATGAATTACTTGAATATATGTGTTGTGACCAAGTATGAGTTTAATTGATATGTTGTAGCATATTTTCCTTTACTTTGTTTAGGTTTATGTGGAGTACTTAATATAGGTTTCTGCATGTACCATATGTAATGCACACACTATGATCTTGTAAGTAAGTCTTGACTGCATGAGTGAGATTTGGGATGACTGTCTGTTGGTAAGGCGACCTTCAACATGGTTTGACCTTCATTTAGTAGACCTAAAATATAGTATATTCCCTCAAAGAAAAAAATGTTTCATCTTATACTCTTTTCAAAGCATATTTGACTCGAGCAATTAATTCACAAGGGTTTCTCATAATCTAATGCCCTATGGTCAAATAACTTGGAGTCATCGCCTCAAAACTTGTTACAGTGGTCATTTTGATCGCTTAATGGAGAAGAATATGCACATAAGATGTGAAAAATTGAAAAGGAAAATGATGAGTTTAAAAAGAAAACTGGAATGCAAGAGACAAACATTCAATTTGAGTTTGGGTATATTAATTTTGTTTTTACTTCATTGACTTATATTGTATAGTTTTGTCACAAAATGTTAAAGGGGGAGATTGTTATGTTTTAAGTTGTATTGAGAATTCTTTAGATAAAAAGATTATTAGAAAAGAGTTGTAAAAGTTAAGAAATCTTTTGGGATGTTGTAAAGATGAACTAGGAGTCTTTAGGTTCGAGTCTGGAACATGAAGAAAGAGTCGACGGATTTATCTAACATGTCGCTGAGTTGATGTGCGAGCGTCCATAACAGAATCATTGTCGCCCACCGTCGTTCTATTGTCGCTAGTTCACGATTTTCAAGAGTTTTATCATATATTACCTAAATACCTCTTTATTATTAATACACAATCCCTATTTCGTGAAAATGGTGGTGGATCATTATTTTCTACCTTCGTAACATCATTTGGAGATCGACTAACAATTCTACGTCTTAAGATCAATCAACCACAAGTTGAAAAAAATCAAAATCATGTAATCCAAAATATCCACTTCCTAAATATAATTAAGAATGTACTTTTTAATAGCTTTCAGAGATTGTTGAGAATTGAGGGAGGTTGGATCGGAAGCACGTGAAGAGTACAAGAAGAATGTATTCTCGATGGTCCATGGGAAATAAACAATTCCAGAAGATCAGAAGCAGGTGTGAGTGAAGTACGTTCCAACGGATTTTGAATATTGTAGAAATTAGATCAGTGAGTTTTTAAATTAGATTATATTGTAAGTTCTTATTGTCTATAATGAAGATTACAGTTTGGTCCCGTAGTTTTTACCCAACTAAGAGTTTTCTCCATCAACAAATCTTTTATTATTTACTGTTTTATTTATTATTATGACAATTCGACATATGATTAACTTGACTTGATTGACTATAAGTCTAGAACAATTAAAAAGTTAATTGTTACTTCTAATTAGTAATTTAATTCTGCGTTATTCACCTATTCAACCCTCTTTAAGTAATTTTAGGTGAAACTCGTAAATTACAATTAGTACGTCACACAATATAAATAATAACGTAAAAGATAATATAGATATATCACGATTGTTTTTCTAATGACCTTATTATGTTGCCGAGTAATTCCCCTCAATCATAGTACATAGGGACTTGTGTTTCGATCATTACTGTTCGAAACTTATTACGTGTTAAAGCTGCTACCGTGCAAATTACGACATAATTATGATACTTAGAAATAATAGGTTTCAAAAGTCGAAACAAACCTTATCTCATTTCTTTATAAAAAATCCAAACTTTCGTTCGAGGACATCTGTCAGCTAGCAATCAAATGTTTTCTTTCAACTTCTATTGAAAAGAACAAAAGGACCCCTTTAATTTGGGGATTTTTTTTTTTTTTTTCAAATACTAAAATTTACACTGAAGAATATGTTCTTGATGCTTTAACTACAACCCAAGATATTCGACAAATCCACAATTACAAGCTCCAAATTGATTCTATCCTTAGAATATCGAAAGATTCCTAATATTGTTATTAAACGAATCAATCAGTGAGCATGGGGGACCAAGATTATTTTACAACCTTTTGGAATCGAAGCCCAAAAGTCCCCACATGTACAAAGCCCACGAGCCAACCTCAGACCCCATTTTTGAACAGCATCGAATAATAGAGAATCAAAAGAAGGCTTAGGACTTGTTTGTTTCTGATTAAAAGTCAATTAAAATTGAAAATATTATCGTTATTGGGTTTCACTCGTCTGATAAAAGTCAACAATAACGACTAATTTTTCAATTTAATCCGATTTTAATTTCTACCAAACATACTCTAAATAATGATGATATTTTATTAAATATATTATATTTACCATAAAAGCACACCAACACAAAGCAAATAATAAACAGGAAAAAGCTAAAGGATAGGACTATAATAATTTATCATCTTCTTACTTTATGGGATTCTCAGTCTCCCTCTACAGCAATTTGAAGTTATAAAACTATTTAGCATCCAATTACCAAAGCCCCCCTTTTTCATAAGCTTTGTCCTGTACTCCATTCTTCTTTCTCCTGTCAGAAGAAGCTTAAGAGAAGGGTTTGTAGAATGAAAGATTGGGCAGCCCCGCTCATCGGAGCAGCACTTTTCGCGTTTCTCTCTCCCGGATTGCTCTTCCAGCTTCCCGGGAAGCATAGGCCGGTCGATTTTTTGAATATGAAGACTAGTATACCCTCCATGTTGCTGCACACTGTTATCTATGGTTTGCTCCTTATTCTGTTCCTTGTCATTCTTAATGTACATCTCTATGCATAGATGTCATTTCTCGTAAAAAATAAATTAGACAGTACGATCCGGGAAAGTAGAATGAGATAGACATAAGTAAATCTTTTATTCAGTTAAGGTATGTATGTGTTTTGTTTTCGAATTAAACTGCTTATACACTCTTTGTTTGTGTGCGTTAAGCTTGACGTCTCAAGATGTGTCAAAATATATGCCATTGATTATGATTATTCAAAGTGTTATTAAAATCAATGCATAAGAAGCTGCAAAAACGTCAAATTTGATGTCAAACTTGAGCAAAAACTGTTTGTTTTCCTGCACTTGGAATGAAGAAAGTGGAACGAGCAGTCTTAACTTTATCTTTTATTAATTCTGGTGTATTATATCATCGTCTTTTTCTTTTCTGCTGTAATACACTTTAAGTCCATCACTGTTGCTTTTAGGACTTTCTCGAATACGAAGAAAAGGGGTTTTCTACTGTTTTAACAACTTTTTTCTCTTTATTTTATCCTCTTCAATTACCTTTTTTGAAAGCAAAATTTCGACTTAGAAAAGTGGATGTTCTTAAACAATGGTGTCAACAATTGAAAATTTTGTTAAGGTGTATGAATTTTAGTATGTGCAAGAAACCATTAAATACTCTTGCAGACAAGAAAATTTCTTCACAGTTATAGGTTTCTAACAGATTGATTTTAGCTCCAAATGAATGTAATGCAACAAATAGCCAAGCAAACCTGAGTAGGAGATCAGGTGCTATTCATATAGCCAATTGCCTTAATCAGAGGAGAAATCTATCATAGAATGAGTTTGACTTGTAGTAGCAAAACAAGTCAAGTTTGTTCGTGACTCACTCCAAATTAAAAGAGGCTACTACTAGTCATTTACTTGCTTGATCAACAATATTTCCACATTATATCAAAATATGTTCTTATGTGTTCAAATTATTAGAAATCTCTTCCTTATTTCACAACCAAGAATTCCAATATTTTGGTTATTGCAATATAATGATGGTTTTCGAGGAACCAAAAATATGTTCCCCAAACCCACTAGTCAGGGGTTACTCATTTTAAAAATGATTAATAAAATATGGGACCATCTCATTTTATTCATCACCAACCTTTTTTTTTAACCCACTAGTCGGGTTTTCTAAATGATATATTCATTGTTTTCTCTGTCTTTGTATCAATTATATTTTTTAATAGAATAATATTATACGTAAATTTAAAATTTTTATTTTTTTTAATCATATATTTTTCAAAAAAAATACTATTTTAACCATTAAATTTTTAAATAATGAGGGTCAAAAGGGGCAGAGTATATACCATTTAGAATGTTAAATGGATTAATGAGAAGATAATGAATGTTCATTGGAACTTGCCCATAATGACTCTGACCCATGCTTAGACATAGTAGCCCACATTTGAAGGCGGAGCCGTTGCGACCCATGTCCACAACCCGCGTGGGCCCACAATAAATGCAAATAAATTTAATTACAATTAGGGATAACAAAAAAGTTAGTCGGCTCGAGCTTGGCCCGAAAAAAGTCCGAGCTGAAAATAGAAGGTAGTTGAATAGATGTCTGCGTGCACAACGCAAACAACTATTTTTTACTACCTGTGCAAGCAGAAAAAAAAAAATCGGGTCGGTTCGGCTCGGCTCGCTAAGGTTCGGGTTGAACCTCATTTTTTGGTAGAGCTCGGGTCCAAAAAAACTCGAATCTGTTTTGCTCGACCTCTTCGAGTTTCAGCTCGCGACTCGACTCTACTCGTTGACATGGCTAATTACAATACAAATTTTTAAGTTTTGTGATTTTGGTTGTATAATTTTATTTTAGATAGTCTTCTCAAAATTAGATCCTAGATTTTCTAATGTTTATATTTATTTCAAGTAGGAGGAATTCATCAATTTATACATGATTCTACCCAAAATATTTTGTATCCGTAAATAAGGACTCTTTTACTAACCTTGTATCACAACCTGAATCTCGTTTATATATATTAAAGTTACAACGCCTTTCAGCATAGTTTCAGATTCGACTAATCTGCTCGGCTCGTACTGTAGAGAGCTGCTTGTCGAGCAACTTGCTACGAGCCGAGTGGCTGGTGGGCTCTTTTATAAAAAAAAAAATTAAAATAAAAATTCAGTGACTAGAACTGTCACTAGATTTTTTTTCATTTTTTCTCTATAAATACCCACCCCGTAATCAACATTTTTTCCCACCAATCCTCTCATTCTCTAATATACTCTCTACAATTTACAAATTATCAACATTCAACAATATAATTAATTCATTTATTCTATTATCATCTTCATTTTCTACATTTTTTTACATTATTATCTTTATTTTACTTTTACAATTCANTACATTTCTATTTTTTACATTCTACTTCGAATCTTCAACATTCAATTTCTATTATTAGCAAATGGATGCACGATCATTGGTTGAAAACTTGTTCGGTATGGAAGGGGAAACACTTGCCCAAAATCAAATTGGAAATGAATTTGACGGTCTCAATGAATTACCAATTCCAGAAAATATTCAAGATTTCGACGTTCGTGAAGGTAGTCATCCAATTGATTTGGATGATATTGATGTTGATCTTAGTGTTTTAATTTATTTGGAACAAGATGAAGAACCTACATTAAATATTCCCGATGCAAGAGGGAAGAGAAAGGGGAAGAAGTAGGCAAA
>CAIGRN010140878.1:0-34570 GCA_903798345.1 Fraxinus anomala
AGTATAAAATCTATACTTATCAGAGGGCCTTGTCCTAGAAGCTTTTTCAACCCCTGGAAGGTCTCTTCACTCCTACGTCCATTGCAACTTCTTGCCTCCTTTCATGTTCTTAAAGAAATGGAGGTATTTGTCTGTGGCTTTCAAGACGAAAAGGCTTAAAGCTGCCACACGCCCGATTATGCTTTGCACCTCCCTTGATTTTTTAGGAGACCTCATCTGGAACAAGGCTCGAATTTTTTCTAGATTAAACTCTATGTCCCTTTGGTTGACCATATATTCCAAGAATTTGTCGAAGGCAAGACCGAACGCACACTTGAGGAGGTTCAAGCTCATTCTATACTTTTGTAGAATTTGAAAAGTTTCATTCAAGTACTTTACATGGTTTGAGATCCACTTCAAACAGATGGCCTCCCTGATGAAGCCATTCTTTATCAACTTTTGCACTTCTTCCTTTCAAGGCCTAATATCTCTTTGGGTTGAGGGCCCTTCTCTTCTATCTATGGGGAGTAATCGGATTTTTGGCCTCCTGTGTGTTCACCATATCAACATCCATTAGCACCACATTGACATCTCTAGCTTTGGCCTTTTTTATCGAGTTTAGGTAGCATTCCTATGCTCCATTTTGGTCACCCCTAACTATGGTAATCCCATGCTCAGTATGAATTTCATACATAGGTAATGAATAGAGGTGATGACCCATAAGTCTTTTAGGGTGGGTCTACCTGGCACCCCATGGTAAGCTGACATGTTATCATCAAGAATTCTATGAAATTTATAGATGTTTGGTGTGGCCCTCCCATTTCCACAGCAAGATTTATCTTCCCCTTTGGGATTATGCTATCACCAGTGAAGCCGTACAAAGGGGTTATAATAGAGGTTAATTCATCATCGACGATCATCTTGTCCAAAGTGGCCCCAAAAAGGATGTTGACGGAGCTTCTATTATCCACTAGCATCCACTTCAACCCATTAAGGGCCACAATGGCCCTTACCACAAAGGCGTCACAATAAGGGAAGTGTACGCCTTCAGCATCTTCCTGGGTGAAGGAGATAGGTGGTAATTGCCTTCTTTGGGACTACTATCTACTATGTAGCTTGTTATTAGGAATTCTTTGACTTATCTAGTATAATTCCTTTGTGAATTCCTTGTATTGTCCCCAATGTAGGATCTTTCAAAAATTGTATCAATTTCATAGATATGAGCATCTTCCATGTTGGCCAGGGGTCCCTACATTGTCGTTATCCCTCCATGTACTTTCTTTATCTCAAACTTTCCTCCATCGGAGGGGTCTAGCCTCTTCACCCTTACGCCTTTGATCCTGCCTAGGCGGGGCATGTCCCTAGGAGGGCGATCATTTCTTTGGTCGTTCTGTGTGTTCATCTACCTATGGTATTGGGCTATGTCTCTGCAGTCTGCTGTGTCATAACCACATAAGTCTGCTGTGTCATAACTATATAATTGATGGTAGGTACAATATTAAGGGTGTTCGCCCTATTTCTAGGTTCCAAACCCCGCCATCGGCCTCTTCCTCTTTGGGGAGCACTTTGCCCAAATTCGGTTTGCTACTTGTTAGTTTCAGGGATTATATCCTCATATGCCAATATGGGGTATGGAGTTCAATGGTTATGCCAAGAGCTTGCCAAGAGTTGGGAACAATGTCGTTGACAGCCTGGTTCTATTGGTGGTCTATTAGGTCAAAGGTGGGTATTCTTCTACGTTGTCTCTATGAGGGTTGAAGACCTCTGTTGGCTCTACTTCGGTGATCAATCAACTCCTCATTGATGATCTCGCGTATCATCATTTCTTGCAGAGAATCGTAACTAGTGGCTCCTGATTCTATAAATCTCTCCAAAAGTGGGTGTTTATGTGTAGCTCGCCACGTAGTACAGACAATACCTCCCGATCAATGACTTGCACGTAATATGTCATTTCATTAGTAAAGCAGGCTAGAAGCTCTTTAACGTCTTCCTATGCTGATGCCTCATGTCTTGGAGATGTTGGATAGAAGCCTCACCTTCTTTACTTACAACAAATCGCTTCAGTAGCATACTTTTAAACCCTGGCCAGCTTCAAATATACCTTGGGGCAACCTACTGTACCAAATTTCTACTGCTCCGCTTAAGGTCAGGTAAAATGCCCTGCATTTTACGACGGGGGTAGCACCTCTCAAGCTCATCATATGTGTGATTTGTAACTGTTCAAGTGCTAAACTGAGTCACCTCTTCCATTTCTCCGTTCTTGTGAAAAAGGTAAATTTTCATCGTCGTCACTAAGGTCACAAGATCTTTAGGGTTTATCCGAGCCTTCTTCTTTATCAGCCTGATATTTGGGCAAAAGATAAGATAGGTTTGTCTGATCTCTCACAATTTCTTTCCTACTGTGGTGCCTATTTCTAGGCGGGAAGCACAAAGGGCATGTCCTTACCTTTCCTCTGATTGCTGGGCCGCATGAGATGGTTGTTGTGGCCTATTTCTAGGTACGGGAGGTGGCTGGGATGGCATGTGCCTAGTTCTCCCGTGGCTGATTCTATCAAACACGCTAACAAACCTTTATAGCATGTATTCAGTTTGTATTCAGGGGAAAAGTATCATCCATGTCAACATAGGTTTCGGTGGGTCAGCCAAAAACATAGTTCAAGGAAATATCAACCCTCATTTTCCTTTCAAATGGGCTAACTTCCCTAGCCAGCCTGAGGGATGAGGCCGTCTGACTTTGGACTTAATCATCAAGCATGTAGTATCCTTGTGGTGCAAAAGGGAAAATTGGAGAACCGCATTGGCCTTGCATCTGCTTGATGAGTTCTTGTATAACCATGTTTTGATGGGTGATATTTTTCATGTTAGCAATCATGGTTACTATCTCCCAAGTAAATTGAGCAGCTACTATCATCCTATAGTGCCAATGGTCATGGTGGGGACGGTGCCGACACACTGGGGCTATTGCTTGTGAAGTTTCTTCGTTATGGTTTTCTTTTACCCTCCTGGGAGAGACATCGCGATTTGAACTCACTTTTCCTTAGCTGAACTATTGGATTTTTCCAACTTTTGGAGCTTCCACTTATTCTTTTTCACGAACAAATCCATTTTAAAAGGGATGTCCAACTATATTTTGACTATCCTTTTCCACGAGGATGTTCGTGGTTATAGTGGCGATTTTCACAGACGGTGTCAATTTGTTGACCTTGTTTTTCACATTGTTGATGTGGACAATAGATACTGGGCCCACTTGTGTTCTATCAAACTAATTCCAACACGCGTGGACAGATTGTCAATCGATGATATCTTGAATTGAATGTGGGAGAAGCTTTATAACATGAGACACACATGTTCGAAGTCTGAAAAAATTTATGAGATAAATTACACGATAATGAAATGAACGATTGACTAAGAGCTAACATGAAACATTAAAAACCATAGATTAATTAAAAAGTGGGAGAATGTACGGCTTACAGTTGATATATTTGCATTACCCCCAAAATGACACAAATTGGGGATATTTATTGTAGTGGTAAAAATTGTTCTACTAGCCCAAACGGCCCAAGTCCAAAAAATAAGGCCCACAGATGGCCCACTTGATAAACGCACCATTTTTGGGCCCAATTTGTTGTGTCGATCAGGCCAAATTAGACCACCGTGTCAATTCTCAATCCCTAATAATTTATCTTCAAGATAAATCACACTATGATTTGACTAGATCAAATAAAAATTATCTAAAAACAAATTTGGTATCTCAACCGAATAAATCTTATCAGATTCAGTTCCAACCAAAAAATCTCATAGAGTCCTCGTTAATCCCGCCTAGATGGTACCCACTACTATAAATTCCGTGGTCAGTCTTACGTTCAGGTACAGAAAAAATAATATTGTACTCTACGTTATTTCTTCTTTCTTTTGGTCTAGTATTCTTAGAATTCTTGAGAAGCTTTTCTGACTTAACCGTCGGAGGGTCTTTGGTGGGTACCACACCGGTGTCCTCTTGAGATCTTTTGTGGTCTTTCTTTTTCGTTCTACTTTTTTGAAGGAATGCTAGTGGCTTGATCAACTCGATTTTCTCAACTATAGAATCCACCGTCTACAATTGGGCGCCCACCGTGGGGTCCTAGCAATCATTTTTTCGAACAAAGCTCTTACCATTACTATTAATCAATCACCATGTCAGGAACTTCTGAAATCCATTGTACGGATCACTCGACTGATTACGCTGTGGATGAAACGACTTATCAAGGAGTGGAACAAATGATTAGTCAGGGATGGAAGTAACTAGGCAACATGGAAACAACTTAAGTCATATCGCCGTTCTGTTAACCATTACACAGCCAACCCATTCAACCGAGCCAATCCAGTCAATGATTGTTCAGCATGATACTGTTTATCCTGCCTCTACACACTTTCAACCTCCGCTTAGCCTGGCGAAGTAACTGCACAACTAGCCCAGCTCATCACATTGACAAAGTAGAATTCACAAAAATTGGAGAGACTAGAAGCGAAGAATGATGCCATCTATGTGGAGAATCGAGACCTTCAAGAAAGGGTGGAATAATTGGCATTCAATCCAACTTTGGTACGTCCGTCCCGTTCACATACCCCCTTCAGGCCTACACCTTCACTCGACCAAAATGGACTTAGGACCATTGTTTGAATATTCAATTCGCCATACCACTGAACGGTGGGTCAAAAGATGTACAACCCCAGCCTACCAATGGACAAGATCCAGAGTAAACACGAAAGTTAGCGGCAATTGAAGCCATTGTTCAACATATCCCTTGGATGCCTGTACTAATTAAAAAGGGCGCAGACAGTTGTTTCGCCGACTCTCCTTTTGTTGACGGGATTGCTCTAGTGGAAATGTCCAAAAAGTTTGGCTACCCTAACATGAATTAAGACGGGATGGCTGATCCGAACGACCACATAGCTCAATATAGACAGAGAATGTTTACTGCCGCAATACCAAGAGACCTTCGTGAGGCTTACATGCATTAGGGTTTTGGCTCTAGTCTTATGAGGCCAGCCTTACAATGGTATACAAACTATTTAAATAATTCTATATCGTCATTCGCACAACTAACTGATACTTTTATTGAACAGTTTGCAAGCAGCAAAAAACTTGAGAAGTGGTTCGACGATCTCTATCATATAGTGCAAAGGAGAAGTGAATCACTTCATGAATTTGTCAGATGATTCAACCGGGAAAAAGTTTCGATTCCTAGCTGTAACTAACAAACTGCTATTTCTGCTTTTCGAAAAGGGCTCCTACCGGACACTGATTTGTACAAGGAACTAACCAAATATCCATGTAGTACAATGGAGGATGTCTTGGCTAAAGCCTGGGCCCAGATTAAATGGGAACAGGATTATGCTAACTTCAATTTTACCATAGGACAACCCCCTAAAGAAGACCCGCGACAATAAAATAGAGTTGAGAAGCAACCTGAAAGTACTTATTATCCCCAAGATAGGAGGGACACCAAGCACAGAGAGCAACCCAGACCATTTGATCATCCTTCTGAAAGGACAAAGGTTGGGATCACTGAATGCAACCTTTCAATCGGACTAGCAGAACTAACTGTAGTATTAAAGGAGATGGGCTATACAGTAAATTGGCCCGAAAAAATGAGAAGCTTTAGTGACCAACGGTACAAGACTAAGTCGTGTGAATTTCACACAGACCACGGCCACCGAACAGATTACTGTATTGCCCTAGATTGGAAGTGGTGGAGCTGTTGAAGCGGGGACATCTTACCGACCTTCTGACTGAAACAGGAAAAGAGAATGTTGCCAGACGACAACAACAACCACATGGTAAGCCAGGCTCAGGTCCAGCGATCGTGCTGACTATTAACTTTATTATCGGTGGGTTAGAAGTTAATGGGATAACGAGGGCAGCGACAGTGACATGCACGTTGAGCAGTTCATCTTCACCAAATAACCAAGTCAGACTCACCACAGATCATTAGCTTCACTACCTCTGAGGCTACGTAGCTACTCAATCCACATCATGATGCTTTGGTTATATCTTTGAACATCGCCAATTACTTGACCAAGCGCATCTTGATAGATAATGGCAGTAGTGCAAACATATTTTTTTTTTGGAAAAAATTAAGGCTATGGAGATTCCAAAAGAAAACATTACTCGTAGGACGACAGTGCTAATCGGTTTCAGTGGTGAACAAAAGAACACTTTGGGTGAGATTGTGCTGCCTGTTTATGCAGAAGGAGTTAACCTCCACACTTGATTCTTCGTAATAGATAGCCCATCAGCATATAATGTTATCTTGGAAAGACCCTGGATCCATGAAATGAAGGCTGTACCATCGACATTTTATCAAATACTCTGTTTTCCTACCAAATAGGGAATAAAGGAGATTCATTGCGACCAAAGGTATTCTAGAGACTGCTACCAGAATTCACTTCACTTTGACCAATGTCCTTTATAGCAATTACAGCAATTTTAGCCCGTCATTCCAGGCCGTCCGGAAGAGCTAGATGAAGTACAGATCTACCCCAACTCTCCAGAATACAAAACTCAAGTGGGGCCAAGGTTAGAGCCGACGCTCAGGCAATGCCTTATCAAGTTTCTCATGGAACACCATGACTGTTTTGCTTGGTCTCACACAAACATGATCGATGTTGACCCAGAGATAATGACGCACAAATTGAATGTCGATCCCTTATACATTATGATCAAATAGAAACGAATAAGGTTTGCTCCTGAAAGAAACCGCATTATTAATGAAGAGGTATAAAAACTTATAGAAGCTGGCTCCATAAGAGAGGTCTATTACCCAGACTAGCTCGCTAATGTCATCTTTGTGAAAAAGAAGAATGGTAAATGGAAAGTCTATATCGATTTCACAGACTTAAATAAAGCATGTCCCAAGGACAGCTTTCCACTTCCACATATCGACATGATGGTTGACTCAAGAGCTGGGTATGAACTTCTAAGCTTTATGAATGTCTTTTTAGGCTACAACCAGATTCTGATGCAACCAACTAACCAAGAGAAAACTGATTTTGTGATGGAGCGAGGCATACTCTGCTACAAGGTCATGCCATTCGGGCTCAAGAATGCTGGAGCAACATATCAACGGGTAGTGAATCGTATGTTTGCTGATCAACTTGGAAAATCCATGAAACTCTACATCGACGATATGCTAGTAAAATCCCTAATTGCAGAGAAACACATAGACCACCTGAAGTAATCTTTAGAGGTTCTAAAGAAGTACAACATAAAACTCAATTCGTCCAAATGTTCATTCGGAGTATCATCTGGCAAGTTCTTAGGTTACTTAGTAACTCAGTAGTGAATCGAGGTAAATCCGGATCAAATTCAATCAATTATTAACATCCCATCTCCAACTTGCATGAAGGAAGTTCAGAGACTTATTGGAAGACTTTCAGTTCTTAACAGGTTCATCTCTCAATCTTCTGAGAAATGCCTGAAATTCTATAACAAATTGAGGAAAAGTAAAACTTTCGAAGGACTCCAGCATGTAAGGAAGTGCTTCAACAACTCAAACAATACTTAACTCCACCTCCACTCTTGTCAAAACCGAAAGATGGGGAACAACTCTACATGTACTTGGCAGTATCGGAGACATCTATCAGTGCAATTTTGGTTCGTGAAGAAGAAGGAAAGTAACTCCCTATTTACTATGTCAGTAAGATGTTACTAGATGTAGAGACCCACTATTACCAGCAGGAAAAATTAGCTCTGTCACTCATTATTGTAGCTCGAAAACTAAGACCTTACTTCCAAAGCCATTCAATAGTTGTCGTAACATCCTTTCCACTATAGCAGATACTCCAAAAACCAAAGTTATCCGGACGACTAACCAAATAGGCCGTCGAATTAAGTGAATATGATATTTCCTTTGCACTCCATACTGCTATAAAATCTCAGGTACTTGCAGATTTCGTCGATGATTTCACTCCTAGCTCTCAGGTCCTAGCCCAAAAAGAATTTCTTTGCTTGATAGATAGACCGATGATAGGCACATGGATGCTCCAGGTGGACGGGTCAAGCAACATCAATAGTACATGCCTCGACATCATTCTAACATCACCAGAAAGAGAGCAGGTGGTTAGGTGTCAATTTAAGGCAACTAACAATGAGGCAGAATATGAAGCGCTCATTGTCGGGCTGATCTTGGCAAAGGATATAGGAGTCACTCAAATAAATGTCCGTAGCAATTCTCAACTCATTGTAAACCAGATCCAAGGCACCTTTCTAGCCAAAGATGCAAAGATAGCATCTTACCTAAAGTTAATCAAACAGCTCTGTGGCAAGTTTGATGAGTTCCATATCACTCAAGTTCTACGGACCGAAAATGTCCAAGCAGATACGTTAGCCAACCTAGGAGCAGCTATGAATATAAAACAAAGCAAGGTCATCCCGGTAGCCTACTTACAATGGCCAGTGATTCGAAAGTCGGTCGAAACTAAAAGTTTTCATTCGATGGAAGAGCAATCTTGGATAATGCCGATTGTTAGATACCTCCAAAATGATGAATTGCCACCAGAAAAGAATGAAGCTCACCAAACCAAGGTTAAGGCTGCCAGATTTTGTATTATAGATGGTAAGTTGTATAATAGATCATTCTCTGGACCCTATCTCCAATGCATCGGCAACGTTGAAGTCGAATATATCCTAACCAAACTTCACGAAGAGAATGTGGCAATCACTCAGGAGCCCGAAGCTTAGCGCACCATGTACTCACCATTGGATACTATTAGCCAACGATGCAGGCCGACTCTTTTAATCATGATTCGTCGATATCTCGTACCTCCCTCCCGAACGGCTCAACCCTATTCTTTCACCTTGGCCTTTCATGAAATGTGGGTTGGACATTGTCAGGAAACTTCCAACTGCTCCAGGACAATGTGTTTACATGCTAGCAGTCACGTACTATTTCACGAAGTGGATTGAAGATGAGGCACTCCCATAGGTACGTGATTGCGAAGTTATCCAATTTGTCTGGAAAAATGTGATGTGTAGGTTCGGGGTTCCAAAAGAAATAGTCACCGACAATGGGGTCACAATTCATAAGCACCGGGTTTTAACTGCAAAGAGTGGAATATCAAGCTGAACTTCTCCACTCCGCCGTATCCCCAAGCCAACGGTCAAGCTGAATCTTCCAACAAAACTATCATGAAAATGTTAAAGAAAAGACTATCTAAAGCCAAGGGAAAATGGGCAAATGAGTTGCCTGGAGTCTTTTGGTCCTATCACACCACCATTCAGACGTCAATCGACGAACCCCCTTCTCATTGGCTTATGGCATGGAAGCGGTCATACCAATTGAAACGGGCACTTCAACATTTCAGTATAAATGGACAACCAATGAGCAGAACCAAGTTGAATTGTGTCACGAGTTAGATCGACAGACGAATGAAGAGAAAGAGCATTGGTTCATACAGTCGCATATTAACAAAAAATTGCCCAACACTTCAACCGAAAAGTGAAGACCTTCAAAGAAGGCGAGTGGGTGCTACGAAGAGTATTCCAAAACACCAAGGAAGCATGTGCAGGGAAGCTTGCAGCAAATTGGGAAAGACCATACCTAATCACAAAGGTTGTTGGACAAAAAGCCTACAAGCTACGCACCCTGTACGGTAGAGATACCAACAATAGCTGGAACGCCATTCATCTTCGCAATATTATTTCTAAGCCTTCTAAAACTCTTTTCATTTCTTGTGTTTTCATTTACACTCAAAATTCGTACTAACTTAAGCATTGGAGAGCAGATGGCAGAAATGCCATCGGCGGTCCTAACCTTTCTCTACTTCCAGGATGATCAATGACAGAGTTTCGCATAGACCAAACAAAGCATGCCACCATTTCATCACGGGAAATCTTCGTTATTTCCTTAATCATTTTATAATTTTCCTTTTTTAATTCTTTACTATCATTGGGATCAACACTAACTTAAGCCCTACCCTTTCTCTGCTTTCAGGATGATCAATGACAAAGTTTCGCGTGGACCAGACAAAGCATGCCACCATTCCATCACGGGACATCTTCATTATTTCCTTAATAATTTTGTAATTTCCCTTTTTAAATTCTTTACTATCATTTAGATCAACGCTAACTTAAGCATTAGAGAGTTGATGACAGGGATCAACACTAACTTAAGCATTGGAGAGCCAATAGCAGAAATGCCATCGACTGTCCTAAACTTTCTCTACTTTCAGGATGATCAATGAAAAAGTTTCGCGTGGACCAAACATTCCACCATTCCATCTCGGGACATCTTCGTTATTTCCTTAATGATTTTGTAATGTTCCTTTATAAATTCTTTACTATCATCGAGATCGACACTAACTTAAGCATCGAAGAGCCGATGGCAGAAATGTCATCGGTGACCCTAACTTGTCTTTGCTCTCAAGAGATTCACCAAGTAGAAAAGAGTATCACTCATTAAAGATCAAAAATTTCCTCATCAACAGGGACATGGAAAGCCTCAAATGTGGGGAAGGAAGATCCCGTACAGACACCAAATATTATTAGAATCTAGAAGATGGTCGATAAAAAATGGCCTCGTAGATTCTTTCAAGCCATCTAGATAAAAAAGACCACACGGTTGCTTTCAAGCCGTCTGTACAAGTTGGGTCATACCATCACCATATGTCAATCTGAATGAAGACTTAGTTGCCTTTGAATTGGGATAGCCTTCAAGCCAACCAATAACATTAGATGCCGAATCGAATGGATTGGACTAATCGAATCCTTTGTAAAAATGCATTTATGAGTCTATCTTTTTGGAAGTAAGTCCAATTTCTATTTGAATATTATGATCATAAACTCTTGTACTTCGAATAAAATTTTAAATGTTTGATATTGCATCAAGTTTTAGCATACAACCCCAATAAATCTATAAATTACATAATTTAGAAAGACATAAATTTAAATATGCTCATAATAATACTAATACATAAGTCTAAAAGGAAATGCCAGTCAGGAAGCACAATTGGAAAATGTGCTACCAAAAGAGTTCAGGCTTGCCCATCATTAGCATTCCCGACTCCCTCACCGAACGAAGTCCCAACTTCAAGTTGCTCTTCTACCATATTCGGCATACCAAGCATCTGGCACAATTCAGCATAATCAGCAATCGCTTTGTCCACATCCTAGCTAACGTGTTTACCTTTCTTATAATCATTCATAAGAAAGGCTCTAATAGCTATTTCAACTTCCAACTGGCAATTCTCTAGACGATCCTCTAGAGAAGCAATCTGAGCCCCAAAAGATTTCTTTAAGTTTGCAAGCTCCTCCTCCAACGGGAGCTTCTCACGAACCATCTCGGCTGCTCATCTATCGCCTTTGTAGCAGCCAAGTCAGCATCTTCTTCCCAACCCTCAAACTTTCGACTTCTCCACGTAACAAAGTATTTGCATCCTACAATGAATGCACCATTCTGGCCTGTCTAACAGCTTCATTTTTTACAGACCCTGGAATCATCAAAATGAGTTCTCATCAAATGAGTTATCCATAATGAAGTATATAAAAAATAATATACTGGAAAATCTGAGCCATCGTTTTATCGACTGCTTTTACTGGTCTAAGTTGATCATAGCGTGTCCGGTCTTTAGGAAATAATAGACCTTCGCCAAGTGCCACCACCCTCAGATTAGAGAATGCAGACGAATAGGAGGGAAAGGTAAGCACGATCGAATCATCATCTGATGACAAAGGCCCTGGATGACCGTGCTTGTGGACCAACGGGGAGGGAGCATAGGGTAGCTCGATTTGGCTCAAGAAATCATCAGATAGGACTGTAGGGTTGTCAACTAGCGATGTAAGATGAGAAAACTTCTTAGACTTTTCTTTCACCTTTCTCCTTTCCAGAGCGTCAAGCGAAGACCCTACCATTCTTGACATAATTCGATCTGTAATCTCACGTTCAGTTGAGTTAAGCAGACCGACCAAAGAAAGATCACTACCAAGAATTTTCGTACCTCTCTTTATCATTATAATAGGGATTTTATGTCACGGGAAATCGAAAGAAATCTGTCGAAATATGATCCCACAAGCCACTAGAAGAAAGAACCTCGGAAGATAGAAGGAACTAGCAGTCCTTTTGAGCCTTAGGTATCGCTAAGATCTTTGAAATTCACTCTTTCACAAACAAGCCTTCGACGGGCAGTGTGTTGATGTGAAGACCTGCAAGAAAGTAAAATAAGGACCTTGAATTAGTAAATCAAGTCAAGAGTAAGCGATCTACGAAGCTTACCACGTGACCATGCTGAAGGGAAACGACAATTCCCCTGTCGAATCAAATAGCCTGATGCGAGAAAACATGACCCTTTCCAACCTTTATCTCCCAAAGAAACTCTAGTTATCAATCGATTGGTATTTTTCCTTGCATTTAAGGAAAGTCGGCCTTTCTTACCGTCATGCTCCCTTATAAAGTAAGCTTGTAGTAGCTCCGACGTGCCAAATGAGATATCATGCTGCCCAATCAGAACTTGGAGAGCCATTAGCAACCGCCAAGAGTTAGGCATGAGTTGGCTGGGTGCAATATCAAAATATTCCAACACTATCCCAACCATGTGAGGAATCGAAAATCGAAAGCCATCTTTAAATGGAAACTCATAAAAAAAAGTCCAACCTGGGACATTCCATGAAAACTCTTTCGTGCGGCCATGGTAAGCGAAGTTGAACAGATGCTGGAATACCATAGGCATCCCGAATTCTTAACAAGTCGTTCTCTATCAGCTTGCTTGGTATGTTCTTGGTAAACAAGATATCACTAGTCCTTGGATGGCTATGTTCATAAAAACTATGTCCTGAATAGCCACCATCAAGACCTGGATCGATCGGATCAATAGTAATACATGCACCGTCTGGATCGATCGTATAGGATGGGCAAATCCCGGGACAACAAACAAACCCCACCAATGTTGGCCCGTCTGGACAATCCAAACTAGTATCACTATCTAGCAAGGAGTTTTCATCTAGATTGCTAGACCTACTCCCCCCTCCGGTCAGCAAAGAATCGATCGGAATTTCGTACGGAACATCAAGATAATCGGTCCAATCCATTTTTTCATAAAAAACAACTACTCATTAGAAACCTCACTCTATGATGGATCAAACACAAGAAACACCGAATTAACATCGATGAAACCACTGAAGAACTTAAAAAAAATGTTCTAAGAACAAGGCAAGAACTTGGAGAATGGAGGAAAGAAACTCACCAAAATCCTCGAGGCTCCTTGAAGTCTATCCAAGTTACTTGAAAAATGAATGATGAAGCTTTAAATAGTGAGAATTGGTGCGCTAAACGAGTTGGATACATAAATTCACAAATTTGTTCAAAGTCATCAACCAAATATGTGCACTAGATGGACATATTTATCGGTCAACTAATACTCTCTACAAGACATGTTGCACGGTCTAGACGGATCGGTTATTTTTCCATTTAAAGTGGACATATTATTGACCGATTAATACTCTCCACAAGACATGTCGCACGGTCTAGATGGATAGGTAACTTTTTCATTCAAAGTAGATATATTTATCGGTCGGCTAAAACTCTCTACAAGACATGTCGCATGGTCTAGACAAATTGGCAATTTTCCATTTTTGAGTGTGCATATTTATCGACTAACTATGCTTAATATGTCGTACGATCTAAGCATTTATATATATACATGTAATTTATATACATAATATATATATAACAACTTCCACTCGACAGATTGCCGAGTGGAAGGATTGGGTACATGCATGCACTCATACACCAAGTGGCATGCATGCCACAATAAATTTCCATTGCCACACGGCTGTCGTGTAGTAATGGAAACTGCACAGTTTCCGAGCCCTGTAGAAAAAATATTGTGTATATTTATGTGTTTTATTTTAGGTAATCTATCTATATTATGATTATATAATATGAATAAATAAATAAATAAAATTACATAATCGGAAATGTAACGATTTTCGAGCCATTCAATTTTCAAAAATCATATGGCTTTCAAATGATCGGTACTAAAAAATCGTATGGCTCAATCAGTCGTGCAAAAATTTGCCAAAAACACATCACGTGGCTTTCGAGCCATAAGTCATTTCGAACACAGATTCTAAATCGTACGGTACCAAAAACCAAACGGCTTAAAAGCAAAAAATTGTATAAAAATTGTACAACTCGACAAGCAGTGCCTCATTCTTTCAAGCGTCATATGGCTTCTGATCACATAATAAAATCACATGGCTAGGCAAGCGTGCAATAATATCCCATAACTTTTTTCAGTTAGATGATTTTCATCTACCATCATAACGAATTCTACTACCACTCCAAACTATGTGATCAGATGGTCCGGCCAATGATCAAAACCCGCCTTCAACAAATGGTGTGATCGGTCTTAAAACCCAAATTACTCTTTCATTCGAGTAGAACTCATATAAAAGAGTGGGGGACTAACTGTAGTGGTAAAAATTGTTCCACTAGCCCAAACGACCCAAGTCCAAAAAATAAGGCCCACATATGGCCCACTTGATAAACGCACCATCTTTTGGCCCAATTTGTTATGTTGATCGAGCCAAATAAGACCCACGTCTCAATTCGCAATCACTAATAATTTATCTTCAAGATAAATCACACTATGATTTGACTAGATCAAATTGAAGTTATCTAAAAACAAATTGGGTATCTCAACCGAATAGATTTTATCAGATTCAGTTCCAACGAACAAATCTCGTAGAGTCCTTGTCAATCACGCCTAGACGGTTATCCTACTGCTATAAATTCTGTGGTCAGTCTTACGTTTATGTATAGAAAAAAATACTACTCTACTCTAAGTTACTTCTTTTTTCTTTTGGTCTAGTATTCCTAGAATTCTTGAAAAGCTTTTCTGACTTGAGATCTTTTGCGGTCTTTCTTCTTCGTTTTACTTTTTCGCAGGATTGCTAGTGGTCTGACCGACTCGATTTTCTCAACTGTAGAATCCACCGTCTACATTTATAGTGTTACATATGAAATGGTGTCCATGGGATAGGGGACACATGGCATCATCTCCATAACCGAGGTATCTTATCGTATGTATCAATTTTGACTCCACTAGCCTATGGCTCATTAAATGTCCTCAAAAGGGGATAGCCATCCAATAACGTATGTTGACAGACTGACATTTTTACTCATTACAAAAGTTTAATTAATCATTTCAAAAGGATTTCATAAATTCAAGATCTTCAAATATATATCGTCACCAGTCTTAATTGAGTGTCGGATTCTACTTCATTGAACCTCGCCAAATCGGTAAAAGGGGCTTCGACGATCCATGAAAACGCTCCGTTGCTTCGGATTTAGTGAACTCTGATAGGTCATTTGCGCTCCACGAGGACATTGATGGGTCAGCTGAGCTACGTGGGAGCCTAGGTAGCGAATATAACAAAAATAATTGTTACAATGAGTAAAGATTAAGGAACTTAACTGTAATTAAAATTTGGTGTATTAAATAAAAATTACCATAGTAATATAACCACAGTTATATTTATGTTACGATTTTTTTTAATTACACTACATTTTTATTGTATTTAAAATTATTAATCTTTGTTCATTGTATTATTTTATTCCTAACTTTTTTGGATGTATTTTTATTTTTAATTTTCTATCAATTAGCATATATCATCTCATAATGGTTTCCATCCAAAAATCATAAAAATGATGTAAAACGAGTTATTTGTCCATCATATTTAGCCCTTGTTTGACAACTATTATTTTAAGCCCATGTTTGAGCCCCATTTTGAGACAAAAAATACATTTTTGAATAGTAATTTTTGGATAATGTTTGGTTAAAAATGAAGAATTTTTTTTCGATGTACTTGTAATATTATTTTATTAGAGAATGTGTGGTTAAAAATGAGTTTTGAAAAATAAAATTTTGATAAATTGGGCTTCAAACAAGGGCTAGAATTCTTTATTCTAAATACTTATTTTTAACTACACATTCACATAATAAAATATTATGTTCATAAATTCAAATTTTTTTTCTACTTTTTAATAACACATTCTCCAAAAATTCACTATTCAAAAATCTATTTTTGTTAAATAATGACTATCAAACACGGATTTAATACCCAATATATACAAAAGTTCGATAAAGTACTTTCCGTCATTTAAAAGCACATAAAAAGAATATTTATCATTACTAAAAACAAGATATATTAATTAATGAAAATTTAAAGATAAAATAATTGATTAAGAAAAAGATTATAAGTGTTATAATGAGTAAAAATTAAGGGTGCATTTGATTGCGAGTATAAAATTTGCATTAAAAGAAAATAAATTCTAGGTAATTCAATTACCTAAAACTTATTTGTATGAAAATTATTAATTATTTGTATTTGATTGATTTAGTTTTCAATTTAAAAAATATTATACTTATCCATTTTTTAATAGTAGGTAAACGAGAGAGAGAGAGAGAGAGAGAGAGAGAGACCTCAAAAATAAAAATATCACCCTAAAATAATATTTCCATATTTTTAAGGAAAATATGGTAACATGATCAAAAGTATGAAATCATTCTTTGTGAAAAAAATTGCCACTCAAAACAACATAAAAAAAGGAAATTAGGTAGAAAAAAATACATTTTTCATGAAAAATATTGACAATTAAACACATCCTAAGTATTTTATGTTTGACTCACATTTTTTCAAAAATTTATTTTTTTCAAAACTTATTTTCAACCACACATTTTTTCACAAAATCAAGTAAATTAAAAGAATTCTTTATTTTTTAATCACACGTTCTCTAAAAAAATCACTATTATAAAATACATTTTCTCATGCATGGCTAAGTGAATAAAGACAAAAATAATATGAACTATTCTATATGTACCAATTTTTTTACCATCCTTAACTGACTACTCACAATAGGGGGTAAGAACCACATTTTGAAATTTTTTTAAATTCACTCGAGATCCGCGTGCATGTGAAAGGGGTAACAATTCAGTAGATATTTTTCTATATAAATATCTTTATCCAAATAATATTTAATTGCGTTACCCAGTATCAACAACCAAGATTATTCTGGGGACTATGAATTCCTTTCGCGCCTACTACCTCTGACCGGTCAATGCTGCTGGAAGCTTGGTGGTCAAGCTAGGATTAAAATAATTTAAATCTCCAGCTTTTACCGGCGGCTCCAGGTAACCGGTTAATCATAATTAATTAACTATACAATTCAAAATTATTAGTGGGTTTATTTGTTTAATCTATAATTTTTTATTTATTTTTTTATTGATGCATTAGTTTTATCCAAAATCTTATGCCTTGATGGTTTATTAATTCATACGATGAAAATTAAAAAGATTATTCTTAATCGTGATAATTTTGAATTATATTTTAAAATGGTTAATTGCGCTAATAGTCACTAAAGTCGAGTAATTATGCGAACGGTCAATGAAATTATTTTTTATACTAAGTCATTCAAGTTCCTAACTATTACAGTTGTGGTCACTTGGTCTAAAAATTAACTTTAAATCTTATGTAGCACCATAAGTGCGTATGGATAACCAAACCCAAGTAAAGAAAAAGAATTTTAGTAACTTCATTTAAGAATATAAATAGTAATATTAAATATATATAGATAATTCCCAATAAATTAAATCAAAATCCTTATTTTTTTTATTTATAATTCGAATGGACAATGAAGGTAGTGGACAAACTACATAAAACCATGTTCAATATCTTTAAAGTAATGTTAAAATTCTTAATAAATCCAAATCCTCCCGTCAATAATTGACTAAAAAAATATTAAGATATATGACTATTATTTTGCTAACATGTCTCATTTGTTGGTACTTAACTTGACAATGGATCTCAATTTAAATAAAGAACAAGAAAAAAAGGCTACACTAAATTGAAAGGTTGCATAAAACCGAGTCTCATATTTTTATAATGGCTAATTAGCACAAAACGTCCCTACCTTTGGGGTAGATTTTAAAAATCGTCACTACCTTTCATTTCTTGACATTTATACTCTTATCTATCACTTTTTGTGCGCTGAACGTTCTTTTCACAATATTTTGACAATTTTACCCTCCATTCAAATAAAACAAAAAGAAAAGAAAAGAAAAACTAAAAATTTAATTGTAGTCATGCTCCCAAAATTTTTTTTAAATGCAAATTAGTCCAAAATTCTTATTAAAACATTAAAAATAAAAAAATGCTCACATATTTTTTTTAAATGCAAATTAGTCCAAAATTCTTATTTTTAATGTTTTAATAAGAATTTTAGACTAATTTGCACTTTTAAAAAAATTTGGGAGCATAATTGCAATTAATTCTTTAGTTTTTCTTTTCTTTTCTTTTTTGTTTTATTTGAATGAAGGGTAAAATGATCAAAATATTATGAAAAGGACGTTCAGCGCACAAAAAGTGATAGGTAAGAGTATAAATGCCAAGAAATGAAAAATATGGACGGTTTCCAAAATCAGTATCAAAAGTATAGACGTTTTGTGCTAATTAGTCTTTTTATAATAAAATCCATCATGCATAAAAACATCATAATAAATCCAAATGACGAGTAAAAAAGTAATGAGTGATAAGATTATCAATTTATTGAGACTTCAATGATTGACAATTTAACTGATTTCAAGAGTAAATTACACATCGAGAAAGAAGATTATAGTGAATTGATAGACATGTCATCTTTATATTAGCATTAGATAACTAATATTATAAAGCATGGAATAATTTCGTTCTAGAATTGCTTCATAAAATAAATCCAAATTCCATTAGAATAATTGATTAAGAAGTATTAAGGTGTATGAGTATTGGACACATCTCAAATATGGATGTCGTCGTGAATTGACAGGTGCATGAAACTTCATCCCATAATCTTTACATTCACATCAAGTCCTCGTATGAATTTCATTTTCTGCAAACTTTCGTGGACAAAAGTTTGACTAAAAAGTATCTATACCACGTTCAAGGGTCGAAATGTTTTCATCATGACAGCAATTGCGAATTAAGCGGTGAATTGCAAAGTTAATCACGCGTAAACGCACTTTATTAAATTTTTTGTTTTTGTTTTTGTTTTTGTTTTTATTTTTCCCCCATTTTTAAAAACATTTTACTTGATCTTAGTTTATTAACTTTTTTTTTTCCTTTTTTTACAAAAGACTTTTATTTGATTTTAGTTTCAAGTTTTTAAATAATTTATCTAATTATGATTACGAGATTTATCGTATTGTTGAAAACTTTGAAAATATGTATGAATTTTTTATAAATCTGTTAAGTAGAACTTATTTAATTGAAAGTTGAAATTATAAAAAATAGTCTAACTTTTACATTTCAAAAACTTGAAAATTATATAATTGACTAATTGTAAGAATTATTAAGTAAATATAATAATTTTAGATGTGGTATGTATCATTTTAATTATTAAATTATTTTTAAAATAATAATAATAAAAGTAACATTTTTTTTACGCTAGGCTGGTAAAGTTTGAAATTTGATCTTCACGTCTAGCTACGCTTTTTAGAGCACTACAAAAAATAAGAAAAAATTATGAATGTAATATAAAACTATTTTATTAAAAACGTACAATAGAAAATATATTTGAAAAAATTAATTTCTAAAAAAAGTCAAAATCAAACGAGAACTATATATAAAATAAAAATTTCCTGACAAATATCTTCAATAATTTAATAAATTTCTCTTAAGACTGTTTCTGAATTAAAATTCTTTATTTCTAATATTTATTTTTATCATACGTTGATACAATAAAATATTATGCACATAAATTCAAAATAATTTTTCTATATTTTTAACCTCATATTTTTTTTAAAAAAAAAAAATCACTATTCAAAATATCATTTTTTTTTTCTCAATTTCTTTTTGTAATGACCACGAAATATAGTCGGAAAGTATTAGAATAATATTATTTAATCTCAATGAGATTACAATCACAATTTAGATGATTTTAATGTGATATTAAATTATACATAAAATTAAATAAATAGTTTAATTACACCTTTAATTTAATTTATGTGTCACCTAAATTGAAATTTCAATCTCCCGACAGGTCTACGTATAATTCGTCAAGGAATACCGGTTGGAGAGGTTGCCACTCAGTATACATTTCAGAGAAATTTTGGGAAAGAACATGAATTTCCTGGAAGTTTCTTTGCTCCTAGCATAGCATGAAGACTGTACAACAGCTACTATATAATAATGGTTGCCGTTCAAACATTTGTTTCAATTTTCAAACCTTGGTTCAAGACCTAGATTCATGTCTGGATTCATTGTATCTCTCTTTTCCTATTGAAGGTACCATTTAATCATTTTCTATATTCTTACTTTTCAATATTTTTGTCATTTTTTCTTAAGCCCTGCTGTTAAATTATAATTTTATTTTTTAATTTTTTGTTTAAATATTCATCCCAGTTTTTGAATTCATTATTTTTTGCATAGATATAGGAAGCCCAGTTCTTAATTTTCAAATTTTTTTGTCCCTTGTTCTTATGGATGTTGTTGGGCAATATTTGGCTACTACAAATGATTTTAAGTTCAATTGCTGTTCAAAATCAGTATTTCCTGAAGAAAATCATGTGAATGGGTACAAAATGAATCATGGCTTTAAGGATTTAGATGTCCTTTCAAATGGATCATCATCCACTGTTGATGATAAAGAAAAAGATTATTCTGATGAAATCCTCAAGTTCATAAGCCAAATGCTTATGGAAGAAGGGGATTTAGGAAATAAGCCATGTATGCTACAAGACTCCTTGGCGCTCCAAGCGGCCGAGAAGTGTTTGTCTGATGTCCTCAATGGCAAGTCCCCTTGTTCGTCGCTTGGTGATCCATTCACACAAAGCCCGAATGGTAATTTAACGAAGACCTTTAGTGCATTTAGTAGTGAAAGTTCATTGGATTCAATTGAGTCGAAATCGTACCTTTATCAGGGGGATTTTGAGCCCTTGAATCAGTATCCTTCACTGTCAAGTTTACAGTTAAATACGCAGTCATTTGACTCCTCAAACAGTGTTGATGCTGCTGGTTATGGGCTGGATGCCTTTTACATGAATGCATTTCGGATACAAAATTCTTTGAGTGGAAACAAATTTGGTTTGAAATCTACTGGCAGTGGAGGAGAAATCACTTCCTTCCCCCCAAACGATGGCTTTTTTGGATTTGATCTGGATCCTAAGAAAAAGGCGGGTGAGTTTGAGGGTGCCGTGGTGGAAAATGGAGAATATCTATCACAGAATAATTCCAGAGAAAAGAAAAACCGGTATAGGGAAGAGGCTGCTTTTCCAGAAGAACATAGGAGTAGCAAACAGTTGGCGAATAATAATGGTGAGACGGAGCCATTAGAGATGTTCGACAAGGTGTTGCTTTGTCCGGCTGTGGAAAGTGACACAGAGAAGTTGTTCCACCAGAACAGACAGTTGACAGGATCAAATCGAGGAAGGCCACGAGGTGGAAAGAGACAAGGTTTTCAGAAAGAAGTGGTGGATTTAAGGAGTCTCTTAATGCAATGTGCACAAGCTGTGGGAAGCTACGACAGTAGGACGGCTAACGAGCTTCTAATCAAGATAAGGCAACATTCTTCTATCCATGGCGATGAAACGGAAAGGCTCGCACATTACTTTGCGAAGGCCCTCGAGGCCCGTATGGCTGGCACCGGAACAGCATCCTATACTGCTTTTGGTTCCTCAAGGATATCGGCTTCTGAAATCTTGAAATCTTACCACACAACTATTACAGCCTGCCCATACAAGAAGATGTCGAATTTCTTTGCAAACAGATCCATCAGGAAATTAGCTAATGGAGCGAAAAGACTTCACATCATCGATTTCGGCATTTTGTATGGCTTCCAGTGGCCCTGCCTTATCAAGACTCTTTCAGAACGACCCGGTGGACCGCCAAAGCTTCGCATCACGGGAATAGATTTTCCCCAACCGGGTTTTCGCCCTGCAGAGAGGGTCGAGGAGACTGGGATTCGCCTTACAAAATACTGCAAGAGATTTAATGTCCCGTTCGAGTTCAATGCCATAGCAAAGAAGTGGGAAACCGTCCAACTTGAAGAACTTAAGATCAACAAGAATGAGCTACTTATAGTAAATAGTTTACACCGTCTTCATAATGTGCCTGATGAGACAGTAATTGCAAGCAGTCCACGAGATGCTGTTTTGAACTTGATCAAGAGGATCAATCCTGATATGTACATCGAAGGAGTAGTCAATGGGACGTACAACACCCCCTTCTTTGTTACGAGGTTCAGAGAGGCACTCTTCCATTTCTCGTCCATGTTTGATGTATTTGAGGCTACTCTGCCCCGCGGGGATCCTGATAGAATACTTTACGAGAAAGAGTTCTTTGGAAAGGATGCAATGAACATTATAGCTTGTGAAGGCACGGAGAGGGTCGATAGGCCAGAGACGTACAAGCAGTGGCAAGTTAGAAATCTCCGAGCTGGTTTCAGGCAGCTTCCACTTGACCAGGAGATCCTGAAATTTATCAGGAACAAGGTCAAATTAAACTACCACAAGGATTTTTCAGTGGACGAAGATGGGAAGTGGGTGCTACAAGGATGGAAAGGCCGGGTTCTTTATGCTCTTTCATGTTGGCGGCCGGCCCAGAAGTGATAGGTCATGTTGCGCAGGACGTTGTTGTGTGAAGACTTATTTGTAATTTCGAGCAGTGAGGCACTGAATCGGCTTCTTTGTAATATATTGTTTAATTTTGCTTAGTATTTACATGCTTTATAAGAAGTTCGTTGGCGCCACATTTGTAATGTCCATCGGATTTGTTCAATAGAATTTCTACTCTCCAGTCAATTGAGATTTCAATTTGTGCCTGTGAATGATTTTCCTCGTGCAAATTTAGTATGCATTTTAGTGGATTTAATTATATGATAAATGTATGATGATTCTTTCTACATTTCACAGCCCTGAGACGTAGGCTCGTGAACATAATGGCATGAGCAATGTAACACAACTTCATCGCTCGATAAAAGCAATGTACGAACATAATGGTATAAGCCACGTAACACAACTTCCATCTCTCGATAAAAGCAAGGTTGGTTCGGGGAGAGGCATGTTCCATTATTTCCTACATTTACCAAAGTGAATGATGTCTCTCCTCTTATTAGGCCACTATAACAAACAATGAACCAAGACTTTCATACATAATAATATCAAGAAAGCAGATGAGACCATGAGCTCCTAGACTAACACTTATTCGAGTTATTAAACCCTGCCTGGACATAAATCCCACACAAGCACTGAACCAATGAGCCATTGTTTCTATTATCTCATACAAATGCAAACTGATCGTGTAATGCTGTTTTTACATTTGGAAGAATGACAAGGATTCAAGATTCAAAAGTAGCAGACTCTGCATAAGTAAATGTATTTCAGAGGATTCTATCTTACATCCTTTTCCAGCTTGTGCATTAATCTATTAAGAAATTTGCCAAATTACTCACTTGAGCATACTTTTTCTCATAAGAGAGAGATTCGATCTCTAGAGCCCAAAATCTATGAAGAAACTCTCACCTAGTTTGAGCTCATTATTTGGTCTCCCATTTCCAAAGCAAACTAGAAATAGGATGATCTGGATATTAAGCAAAATCTTTTAACAATAAGAGAGCTGGCTATTGGTTTTAGGAAACCAAAAAGAAGATGGGGAATCCGATGTTAAACTTCAAATAACAGGTGACTGACATTATTACATGCATGGAGCACTTAAAAAAGAATACCATAAATATGATGCAGAAAGATGGTGACGATACAGAGATTTAGCCAACCAATAGAAACAATTGAACATTATATACAAAATGACAAGCGCAAATACGAGAAGATAAACTGTACAGAGACAACTGAGAGTGCAATCACCAGCAACTCCACACTGAAAATACAAAGACGAGGGGGAGAGAATAACTTAACTTTGAGTAACCTTCATAGCATTTACTTTTGTAATCAAAGTATACCACAAGTTAAAGAATATTTATATAATAATGATGAGAAAAAGAAATACAAATTTAGGAGGGCGAATTGTGACTTATGTGACATGATGTCCAGCTAAATAAAGTACAACGAAACATTAACAAGTCCAGTAGACCTAATAGCACTTACTTCTTTTTCTTTTGATACTTCGGAGGCCGTAGAACACTCCAATCCATCTTTTCACGCTTGCGTTGATTTTGAGAACTACGACTTCTACTTGGAGATGAATGTAGGTCATCTTGAATTAATTTCGGAGATTTATTTGGATATGGCGCTTCAGAGGCATTGGCTCGTTTGCTCTGAAGATCTCCACTTGCATCACCACTCAAACTATCTGGCTCCAAGTTGTGTGAACCATCTTGCAAGGTCCCATTTTCTCTGTAATAATAATGGAAAATCAGATGTATTCAAGAACAAGGCAACAAAACTTAGTTCGTTCCCAAAGTTAGCAATTCATAGATCATGTGTGACTAAGCTTAAAAGACTTGTAAGTAAATAAGTAAGTCTTACAATAAATATTTTCTTACTGACCAAACTGGGAAATACATTGCTCATTTGAAACTAGGATGAAAGTTACATTCAGAATAAGTAATTTCTTCCACTTAAAATTAAACAAAAAGTAACTTATCCAAACATGTTTGAAAACAAAAAGTTACACAAAAGCGACTTTACTTATTTTTAAGCTTAGCCAAACATGCCTGACTCATTCTCTCAAGACAAGCTTAGGTCTTGTTTGTCACCCATTATTATATTGAAAATGGAGTAATAAATAGTATTTTTTGGAGAATGTGTGGTTGAAATTTAAAGTAACTTTTTTGATTTGTGTGTAGAATATTTTATTGGGTGAATGTGTGGTAGAGAATCTTACTGTAGCAAATAATGTTTTGAAAAAATGGTAGANCACCCATTATTATGTTGAAAATGGAGTAATAAATAGTATTTTTTGGAGAATGTGTGGTTGAAATTTAAAGTAACTTTATTGGTTTGTGTGTAGAATATTTTATTGGGTGAATGTGTGGTAGAGAATCTTACTGTAGCAAATAATGTTTTGAAAAAATGGTAGACAAATAAGAGCTTAATATGCAATAATGGAAGCACCCCATAAATCTGTTCCTTTTGACAAAGACAACATGCGATAACAGTCTAGCACTAGTTCTAATAATCTGTAAATAAGCACTTCATGAAGTTCAAAAAGAAGACTAAGGAGTAGGTGTTTATGAATTTCCTCAACATGACATTCAGTTATTCTAGCAAAATATAATGGACCAAAAATAGGCTGCTTTAGCAACCTAGATTCATGAGCATCAATTTGATAAAATATGAGACCACTGCTAAGGAATTCACTTGAGAAAGCTAAAGCATACAAAAATATATTTTTTCAAAATTTCCACCGAAGATAATGTCATGTTCTAAATTGAGGGAACCCGTCATTAACAGAAAACTAAAACAACAGCTTAAAGGTCGGACAGCAAACCTGTTCAATACTGTTTCTCTTTGTCTTCCAGAACTCGTAGCAGAGGCTTCTGGTTGAGTAGGGTCAACTGCTTCCTCGTTGAGTTTCTACCAAAATAAGTTTTGATGTGAGATTATTGAATTTAAAATATCATGTCAAATGAAGCGTCTTTCAAGAACTGCAGGTCATTCAAAACCCTTATACTCACATCAATAGAAGGATTAAAACTTAAAAATGACATGCGACCTCTTGTTGCAGTGGGATGTGGATCACCTTCGATTATAACAACACTGCATGTCAAACAGAATTGAAATAAAAATACAGTACACACTTAGGAGAACAAAACCTACTATAATTAGCTATTATTTCCAGTGCCCAGCACAAAAGATGTTCAACAATGGACACAATTCCAGCAGCATAGCTAACACAATAATAAGGGTACTATAAAAAAGAAATAACTCAGAAATGAAACTGGTTTTGTTGTACTCTAATTTTCCACATGCCCAACATCAAAATTGACAAATATAATTGAACTATTTAACCCCAGCCGTTGGACTATTCGTTCTCTATAATGAAATATCGTCTTAGGGTTAGCCGTCGACATTTATCATGATCTTGTAACAACAAGTTCACAAACTCTAAACAATCTCAGCATTGCCTCGGAGATGCAGAATTTACTCAAGATGCCCTCGTAATTAATCGATCTACTTCGATGAAACTATACTTAGTCGCAATAAACTTTGAAGCCAACTTTTTCTCCCTTTTTTTTCCAGTAATCATTCCAAAAAGGCTATAATGTAAAAACTACAGCCTAAGACAATTAAAGAAACATAAAATATTATTTGCTTCCAATTTGACAGAATTCAAATTCTAAAAATAATAAAGTTACCATCTTTTAGGGGCAGTAGAAGAACAAAAATCACCAGCAGGTATGATTGACTCTTCTTCCTTCTTAGGTTTCTCCTCTTTCTGAAGGGCTCTTTGCATAAACTACATATGTCGCGCACACATTAAAAAAAAAAAAATTCGGTTCATATCTGGAATTATAAATTCGAAGCTTATGAAATAAAATAAAAAAAAATATACAATCTTTCTTTTCCAAGAACTGAAGAAAGTATACTGAATAATAATAATAATAATAATAATAATAATAATAATAATAATAATAATAATAATAATAATAATAATAAACCCAGATGAATTTAAGCTAAGCCCAGATGAAATAGCAAAAAATTACATCAAATTTATAGTTATGATCGAGAAAAAATAATTAACACTTTTCGATATCGTACATACCTTGAGATTCTTCAAAGTACTGGATATCTCTCGCTTGGCCATTATGAATTCCAAGAGCAAATTCAATCAAAGTAATGTTCCAAACACACACACACTCTCCCCGCCGTGCCGAAACGAAGGGCTGAGCTTCGTCTAGGGTTTTAGAAGATGACCCAATAGCCAATTTACAATGAGGACAAAATATCCAAATTCATACATTTTCATGCAACTTTATTTTATTTTTGAATTTTAGGGGTTTTTAAAAATATGTATATTGTATTTATTTATATTTGATATTTGACAAAAGAATGAATTTTATATTTTCAAATATATGTAAATTATATAAATTTAATATTTTGATATTTAACATAATAATTTTTTGCAGAATGTTTGTTTAAAAGTATAAAAAAAATTTGAATTTACGTACAAAATTATATTTGTAAGAATATGCAATTAAAAATGAGTCTTAGAAAATGGCAACTTGCATAAATGCTCTAAATTTTGGGATGGTTTTGAAAACTCATGACAAAATTGGATTAATGGTAAGTACATATTTTTTACGCTCAAACATAAACCAAGAGTAACTTCCAAAATTTCAACACTGTCGTATGCCAAGCTCGAGAAATCGAAGGAGAGAGAGAGAGTCTTCCACAAATAAAACACAAATAAAATCAAGATTGCTTCAATTACCCATTCTTCAAAGTTTTCTTCCCCGAATCTAAACAAAAAAGTACAATTTTTTTTTTTATGTTTTTATTTCCTTTGTTCAATTAGTTCCCCAATTCTGTCATTTTAATATTGTTAAATTAGTTCCCCAACATGATTTGCATTATAATATATTGATGTGAACGGGAACTGGATTCTATTTTCCTATGAGATTTTTTTTTGGGGGGATTGTAACCATCAAGAGCAAACACCAATAACTAAGATATGACAATTCTACATTTCTCCTTTTTTTAATTTTTTGCTGATGTACTAAAACAAATGAAGAAAACTATTTACCTTCGATTGAATTTTTCTTTGTGCTTGTTGTTGTTCAAAGGCTATCATGGTTGGGGTGTTTGAAGGTGGTGGGGGTTTACAATTAAGATTGTGGAGATGGTAGAAGTAGTGGCCTGTGGATTGGGGGCTGTTGCTCCTGGATTCAGTTGATACATTTAAAGTGTTTGTAAAAATGAGAATGTGAAAAAGTAATATCTTGTCGCTTTTTTTTTAAAAAAAAAAGTCACAGTATCTTATTAGAGTGATTAACTAGATATATAAGTGTGTGCTTTTTAAAGTTTAAATATACAAATTCAAACTTTGTTTTTAGTCTTGCATTTAATTTATAATTCTTTGATTTAATTCAATTTATGCATTTAAGGTGTTTGCTGTAATGAGAATATGAAAAAGTGACATTCTATCACTTTTTTCTGAAAAATCTCAATGTTTCATTAAAACAATTAACTAGATGCACATGAGTACATTTTTGAAAATTTAAATATACAAATTCAAATATTGTTTTAATCTTTGCATTCAATTCATATTTCTTTAAATCAATTTAATTGATGCATCCAAGGTATTTACGAGAATGAGAATGAGAATGAGAAAATGTGATATTCTATTACTTTTCTCTAAAAAAGAGGCAGTGTCTCGTTGGGGCAATTAACTAAATGCATACAAGCGTGTTTTTGAAACTTTAAGTATACAAATTCAAACATTATTTTAATCTTGTTTTCAATTCATATTTCTTTAAATTAATTCAATCGATACATCCAAGGTATTTGAGAATGTGAAAATGTGATATTTCTCACTTTTCTTTGTGAAAAAATCTCAGTACCTCATTGGAGCAATTAAATAAATGTATACGTGTGTGTTTTTGAAATATACGAATTTAAATGTTGTTTTAATCTTGCATTCAATTCAATTCATTTTCATTGAATCAATTCAATAGATGCATCCAAGATGTTTGTGAAAATGAGAATGTGAAATGGTGACATTTTGTCACTTTTCTCTGAAAAATTTGTAATATCTCATCGAGGCAATTAACTAGATGTATACTTGTGTGATTTTGGAAATTTAAACATACGAGTTCAAACATTATTTTAATCTTGCATTCCATTCATATTTTTTTGAGTTAATTCAATTGATACATTCAAGATGTTTGCAATGAAGAGAATGCGAAAATTTGACATTTTGTCACTTTTTCATATTTCTCAATTTTCTCTGAAAAAATCGTATTATCTTATTGGAGCAATTAACTAGATATATACGTGTGTGTTTTTGAAAATTTAAATATACGAATTCAAGCATTGTTTTAATCTTGCATTCAATTCATATTTCTTTGAATCAATTCAATCGATGCATCCAAGTCGTTTGCGAGAAAAAGAACGTGAAAATGTGACATTCCCCCATTTTTTTCTTCAAAAGGTCGCAGCGTCTCATTGATGCAATAAACTAGATGCATATGTGCATGTTTTTCAAAATTTAAATATACAAATTCAAACATTGCTTTAATCTTACATTCAGTTCATATTTCTTTGAATCCATTCAATTGATGTATCCAAAGTGTTTGCAAGAATTTGAATGTGATTTTTACTGTAACACAGTCTTTTCTTTTAAAAAATCATAATATCTCATTGGAACAATTAATTAGATGTATACGTGTGTGTTTGAAAATTTAAATATACGAATTTGAATCTTATTTTTAAGTTAAGAAGTGACATTATGTAATACTTTATTTGTGTTTTTACATCTAAGTTATTGCTGGAAATTAAAAGTTACATGTCACTTTATTTAAAATAAAAATGGGCACAATTTCTTTGAAAGTTTTTGTAAGTATGGATAAAATTAATGTCATCGTTTATTATGGAAGCAAATGGAGACAAGATAATAAATATACAAATGACAAAATGATTGAAATTGTTGTCCCAATAGAATGCACAAATAACATTTGTTAAAACGTGAATGTCACATTTTTAACAACAGGTCTTCAAAAAAGTAACAAATACTAAAAAAAAAAAAGAGTGAAAAATCCCAAACAAAGTGACTGTAAGTGAAAAAAGTGACAAATATTCAATGAAGTGAATTTATTAACTAGCATATAAACTTAGATTTGGAAGCTATTCAATAAAGTGATAAATATATTTTTTTAAAAAGTGATAGAAAGTGACAAAAATAGATGCAGAATGTATTGTTTTCCTGATTGCCTAGCCTTGATTCCCGTTTTCTAAACATTCTTAACAAACTTTGCATTTGTGCTTTGATCAATCCATCAAAGCATTGCCAACACCAAATTTGACAAAAAGTGACAATCTCAACCGAAGTGACAGAAAGTGAAAAAAAGTGGCAAATCATAACCACCAACACAAATCAATTTGGCCACCAAAGAATACCTATTATCGAAATTCATATTTCTCATTAGTTTAGCAAGCTAGATTTCATTGATTGGTTAAATAGTGAGTAAGCCATTAATGTGTTATATTCCTTTTTGGAGTGAAGATATTGATTACAAAAGGGTTATCTTGCTTTTGAATTGTTTTGCACTTCGGCATAGAATCTTCATTAGCATTTATCCAACTTTCAGAAGTTTCAATACAACCTAAGATAATATAATATATACTATACACGTCGAGTTCAACTGTATCGAGTTCAACTGTATCATGTATTGTGTAGTTAGATTAGAGACATTCCTTGTTTTGAAAGTCTAATTCAAAGCTAAAAATATATACAACGTTGGCCAGAAAATTTTGACACTCGAGAAAATTATTTACATATATTCAATACACAATTAAAAACCAATGTTTACTTTGCTAAAAAAATCCATTTCTACCAACAAAAAAAAAAAAAAAAAACAATTGTGGGCTATGCCTGAGTTCCTTTACTGTGCTTCAGCAGTAATTCTACTCGGGCAGATGTTAGAACGTAAAATATAGCAGTGCAAAGCTTTACTAATTAAAAGTTGCTTCGCTTTTGCACAGGCCGTAAGAGTGGAGAAATAAGTGTAAGCATCACAAATATGGGGGTGAGGAGTGGATGTGGTAGTTCACTTCATGAGGGAGTAAAACTTGATGGCTTCGTGGGGCAAGTTGTTGCAAATGTAGCCAATGATGATTGTGTTCCAGAGGACAGCTCTTGGATGAGGAATTGAGTTGAACAGTTGGTGGCGAGATGGACTCCGCCATTTTTGCAAAGCTAGCTTAGATGGAACCTGACTGTTCTAGATTTGCGAGGTGTGTTTTGGTAGAGTTGAAGATGGTGGGTATCTTGAGGAGTGCTTGCTTGTTACTTTTAGAGTAGGAAGTAAAGATAATTGTGGTGGTGATTTTTCAACAGTAATTCTTCATATTCTTATACTGCACAAGGTTTGTAAATCATGTGTGGTTTTGGAAGACACAAGTCCAGAGGATGAGATATTCAAAGAACCCGAGTCCCTCAACAGAGATTCTTGAGAATTTCTTCAATCACGGGTTTGGAATCCTGCACCAAATTGTCTTCTGAGATGAAATCGAAGTTGTTGAGAATAGGGAAAGGGTTTCCACGTTGAGTGGGATTCCATGAGGTTACTGAAATAGGTGTGAGTTTTAATTAACAGTTTAGGATGTAATAATTACTTATTTAAAATTTTTAATTAGTTTAAAATGTATTAATCAAATTAGTTATTTTTATTGGGTACATGATCTGATTTCCTCTTTAGAAAATGAGGCTTAAACATGGGTATTATTATTCTCTATTACTTCCTCTATCTTATTTTAAAAGTTATTACTATACAGTAAAATCTCGATAAATTAATAATCTTGCTTAAATAATGAAATTCTTCTATCACAACTTGAGCCAGTGTACTAAATTAAATAATCATGTTAAACGCATAAGATAATAATTTTTGTTAAGATCATTTAAGACTCAACGAATATATAAAATAACAATTGCTTAAATTCATAAAAGTACATACTAAGACAAATTAATAAACTTTTAATTTGACAATATTTTTTCGATTTGCCTCGTTTTCAAAATATGCATCTAAAATCTTTTGCTTTTTCTTTGCACAAAAACCAAACTGAATTTCATCCTTAATTTTTTGCAATGCACATACTACATATGGCATATTTTTTTTCATTTTTTACAAAGTAATTATTTAAGATTAAGACTGCTTGAAATGCCTCTTTTGAAGAAATTGTTGATAAAATACAACTATCATCTGGATCATGATCATATTTGATAGGTGTATTGAGTACCCCTTGAATAATATATTCATTAGTAGGAGATTCAATCATCGTGTCATTTTAATTAGGATAGTTTAAAATGTGGTCGACATCTATCAAATTTCTACAGCGTAGACCAGAAATAGCTTCACGCTATCTATTGATTCTTTTATCTTTACAAATTTTTGGTTCAACATTAATTTCTTCATCTAATCGAATCTTGTAGTGCCAAACATAATTTGTAATAGTTGTTGTCTACACATCAATATTCCAAGCCGCATTAATAAATTGATAGCATTCAATATGTTTATTATTTCAGGATTTGTTGTTCATAACTCCTAGCCTTCCAAGATATTAGAATAAAAACGTCGATAATGAATTTTTATCGCTCTAATAATTTCAACATCACGTGGTTGAATCTTTGATGCTGTGTTAGGAGGCAAGAAAACTAGTTCAACATTTTTCAAGCCTTCAATCACCCTTGAATGTGTTGGGCAATTGTCCAAAACAAGCAGAAAATTTCTACCATTCATCTTCTTGTCAAACCAACAAACAAATTCTTGAAAATGATCAGTCATCCACGCTATCATATTTGCTCGATAATGACAATTAAGATTGTTCATATTCACATTTTCCAAACATCTAGGATTAACAAACTTACCAATAATCCAAAGAGTTACTTTGTCTGAACCGTCATCATTGCAGCAACAACAACAATAGTAATTCACCACTGTCCTTCTTACATTATTCCAATTGTTTCGTAGCAAGCGAATGATCTGCTTCTAAACAATAAAATAACTATATTTCATCGATATTATAGATATCATTTCATTGGAATTGGTCTTATCCAGCTCGTATTTCCAGTAAAGCATTTTCGATGTGAAACTTTTCTTGAACCCATCGTTGCAAATCTCTTTGACTATAAGGGGGATGTTCATTTTTATACTCTCACAATGCTCTCCTCATCTCATCAGTCAATGTAGATTTTTTAACTCCTTTCAAATGAGATGCTATCATAGAAAAATGTATGGAATTTCGAATGATTCGGGGTCTTAAATTAAAATTAATGACCGTAGAAATTATGTTCCATTTGTACATAACATAACTTGAACAATTAATCTTCCAAGATATTAAACTTTGAAGAGTATACATGTAAATGAATATGTCCTCTTTAATATACATATATGTGTGCCATTTGTGTGCTTACAAATTAATTTTTGAATTTTTTTTTTTTAAATTTCCTACATGTATTATAGTAAAATATGATATAAGTTATAACAATACAAAATACTTTATAAATTAATAAATACAGATTTGTCGATAAATTAGTAAACTATTCATTTATCGATAAATTAATAACCCCTAAAATAATAATTTTTCTCGATCCCAACATTGTTATTTTATAGAGGTTTTACCGTAGATACTTAGAATAAGCCATGCCGAATTATATCATGCCTTTATGTCAAGGGTTATTTGATATCGTACATCTCTCGCTACCATGGTGAGATTTCATGCCATCCTAATGTGAGTATTGAGGTTATATCAATTTGGCATTGTAAATATAGTCGAAGCTTTTGAATTCACTTGAAATCCCACTTATTAGAATTCTCATTAATTACTTATTAGTCATGAAAGAAATTGATTAGAACATCTCCAATATATTTTACGGATTTCAATCTATGTGACATTAATATCTAACGAATGGATGAAAAATTGGTTTTCAATCGATTCTATCTACAACTCAATATTTCTTCCTACATATCTTCTATCAACATNATTAGAACATCTCCAATATATTTTACGGATTTCAATCTATGTGACATTAATATCTAACGAATGGATGAAAAATTGGTTTTCAATCGATTCTATCTACAACTCAATATTTCTTCCTACATATCTTCTATCAACATTAAAATAAAAAATAGATAAAATGAATAGGAGGATGGAGGAAATTTAATACTCTAAAAATAGAAACAGAATTCTTAATTCAGTAACCTTCAATTTTCTCTTTTCTTCTTGAATAATATTTGAGTCAACATGTGATGAAGGTTGAACGTCAATTTAATTTATTCAATTTTATCTATGTTCTTTTATTTCATTTACAATCAGGAGCTTTTAATTATCTTTCAGTTAGTATTTTTTAGTAAATAAATTCGGAATTCAATTCCGATTAGGATTTTATAATTTTAGTAATTATCTAGATTTTAGTCATTATTATTAGGCCTTAATTAAAGGTGTTCGGTTGTTTGATTATAACAAAAATCAGTGAGAAATTTTATTCCATTATTGAATTTCATTCAATTTGGCAGTCCTAAATTGGTATTCATTGGAATTAACTATTTGGCAGTTAAGAATTTGATATTCTTTTCAATAAATCAACGAATTGGTGTTCATGATAAAGACGAGTTGTTCGTCAAATTCAATGGCAAAAGTATGGGTGATAATTGGGCTGAGCAACTCGTCAACTTCTCGCTCGACTCATGGGCCGAGTGTGATTCGAGCCCAAAAAATTTGGGGCGAGGCGAACTTGGCTCGCTCGTTGGGAAGACGAGCAGCTCATGGGCTATGTTAGGAAAATGTGACCGTTCAAAATTTTGACTTTGGTCAATATGACGGTTGGGGTGGCCCAACGGTCATATTGGCTTTTTATTTTATTATTTTTTTAAAAACTCTATAAATACTAAGGGGCCGTTCTCTTTGTATT
>CAIGRN010140880.1:0-10923 GCA_903798345.1 Fraxinus anomala
AATGGTGTTGTATAGTGACTGAGGCACTGGAATATCTGATTTGCCCTATGGGCTTGAATGATAAATTCCTTACTTTTTAATTTCCGTTTCTTAAGTTAAATCCTAGTTGGTCATTGAAATTTATTATTCTTGTTATTTCAATTCATTTGCTTTCCTTATTATTTTCGAAGCACATAATTATCTGTTGAGTCGTGTACTGATTTCTGTGAACTCCTCCCAACACCCACATAAGAAAGGAATAGGTGGATTAATTGTTGAAAATCTCAAGGATGAAAAATGTGGTTTGTAAGTTTTGAGAATCGAGAAAGGGGTTGACAATGTTGAACATTGCGTTCAATGCAAGTCTGGTGAAGCTTGGTTGAACCTCTGAGCAACCTTTTCGCAAAGTCTACCTTAAGACTTCAAATTAATCACTTAATAGGAGGTAACCCAAGTTCTTACTTTTTTATTTATATTGCTTTAAGTATTTGCATTGCATATAATTTGATAGTTTTACTTTTAGATATTAGGCACATTTTGTTTAAATTTAGTATAAAAGAGTCATCATATCTAGCTTAGGCCAATAAAAAGAAAAATAAACGAAGTCAAGTAAAAAACATGGAATTCATTATTTTGATGTTAGTTGTGCTCACGGTATGCATTCAACTTATGTCTTTTGTGTAATTCTAATATTCATGATTTTTATCCTAAAATGAAGGTTCAATGATATTGAAAAGACAAGTACTAAACACAATGGAGAAATGGAATGGAATGATTCAAAATTTTACGTCCATCATCTGACACACTTACATTCCTCTATTGTTATTTTATTGACTTGTGCTTTTCAAAATTTATACATTAAGGACAATATATAGTTTAAGCTCGGGTGGTAATTTTGATGATATCTATATATGATGATTGATATTGTGTGATTATTTTGTGTATTTGCATAATATCGCATTATTCTATATATCTATATTTATGAAAAAAAATTGTTTTACTATTATTCTATATACATTATGTTGTTGCTATATATATTGAAATTTGAAAAAGCAAAAATAAATATTTTATTGCTTTATTATGTGCTTGTTTGAGTTGAATAGTCATGTTTCTTGATTAATTACTAATAAGGTATGAGACTTTTAAAACTAAAAAAGTAGTTTGGGAGTGTGAATTGATTGATTGACTATGTACACATATAGCAATTTAACATTGGATAAATGGATGAATTAATCCCGGTAGCATATCTTGGAAGTAGCATATTTCGGAAGTAGTTTATGAATTGGTCAAATGATTTCAAAATGTGAAGCGACTGCACCGGCTTATAATTTCCAGTAGACAGAATTCTTTGGCCATGCGATTGCACCATATAGGCTGTACGATTGCAAAACCTAAATATTGGTAATTCAGGCACAACTTATTTCCTTTATCTTTTCAAACTCTTTTTTGAAAGAGACCTGCTATATGTACCGGGGGGGGGGGGGACTTGTTGTACCGGGGGGGGGGGGGGGGGACAACCCCCCTACCGGCCCCTCACAATAGGGGGGCCCACCGTGAGGGGCCGGTAGGTGGGGTTGTCAACCCCCCGATACAACAAGAATATCCGTTTTTGAAAACAAATTGAAATATGGATTTCGACCTAAATGTTGGCTCTGTAAATACAAATCATAATCTAACAATTTGAGGGATCTCTCGTAAGATACATTACATAAATTCTTGCAAGGAGAGAGAGCCAAAAATAATATTTTAGAGTGGAATCAAGAGGTTAAACTCAAGAGATCCATGTTCCGAAGATTATTTCTTAATTTTGGGTAAAGAAGAAGAAGGTGTAACTCAAGGTTCAGTAATGAGGCATGAAGAGATTAAAGAATTCTTGTCTCTTCCTCTTTTTCTTCGTATTACTCAAATTCGGTTGATGTCTCATTATTTCATTATAATGTCTTGTAACTTTCATAATGCTTAGCTAAACTTTTGTGACTAGAACATAGATGAACCTATTATTATGAAGTATTAATATTAATTTTAAGACTTTGACATTAGATATTTATTTATCTTGGTTGATTCTTATACTATTTATTGCTTTTCAGTTAATTGATCACTAATTAAATTGATGTGTGATTTTTATTGTATTTAGAGAAATAATAAAGAATATAGCACATTATAACAATTGTTACGAGGTCCTAGAGGAGATAGAGATATACCTATATGTCATGTATGATTTCAATAGGTGTTCTAGTATTTGCAACTTACTCTTTCATATTTATATCTTTCATAGAGATTCTGGAAGATAACATGTGATGATATATTTAATTCTACTAGAGAGAATTGGTTAAATAAAGTTGTAACATTGACCCACAAGAATAAATAAGTATTGTCATAATCTTGAGTTCATTAAAATGAATTAATAAAGGGGAATTGAAGTCTTAGTGCTTGATTTAATCGATTTACAAACAATTCGCAGTTGCTAATTAGTTTATTTAGATGATTAGTTATAAGATACAATTCACAAATGGACTATTTAATTAGAGTTAATATTAATTAGACCTAGATTAAGTACATAGTGAATATGGGAACAATATATCACTCACTAGTTGCCGGATTTTGTTGACAACACCGATTGAAAAGGGCCTTGACAATCCCATTCTAAATATATCTAAATCATCAATATCAATTCATGTAAATGGGTAATTGAAGTATTCTAATATGGGTATTTATAGTAAAAACAGAAACCAAAAGTGCAGCATCCGTGTTACTACATCATGGGTATTATATAGTTTGATGTACTTGTACCTTAAAAAAGAAAAGAAAAACAATAGTTGGTTGGATAATATTGTATGCAAATGTCACTGCATGTGCTTACTTTATTCAATAATACCGGACTCGAAAATCATTCAATTTGTTTCCTTCTGGTTTCTGATGAGTAGCTTGCAAAGCTCGATGTCTCCGAACTCCTATGGTTCCTGGTTTCCATGCTTGGCGCTGCTGAACTCTGATGGGATTGAAAGTATGGTGGACAACTTTAGTTTTTACTTCCTTCTTTTATACTGTTCAAAATTAAACATTAAAAAAGTTTAAGAGTGAAATTACAAGGAACCAGGAGCGTTATACCTGCTCAGGATAAACATGATCAAAATGAAGTGCTTTTAGGCTAGTGCTTTGATTCATGTTAATGCCAGAACCTTTTTGCATAACGGATGAATTCTGAGTCAAGGCAAGACAATTAATGTCTGGAAACTAAAGAAATCCTCTGATGGATATCTAGGGATTGAAGAAGAATTTGAGGCGGGTCTGGCATTATTTGGACCAGACAGAAAGTATTCATAATATTGCTTGCGGGAATTTAGGATTAATTGGTGTGATACTTATATTTTTGTCTTTGTCCACCATCATTTGGCGTTTCACTTTCAGTAAAGATATTGTTATGTTTTCCTAATCACAAGATAATGAGGACAATGAAATAAAGATGAGAAGAACAAGAAGACAAGAAATTTAGAGGAGAAGAATCCACTATAAATTCAATAGCTCTGTATTTACAATATCAAGATTTCAAATAGAGGAGGAGAATCCACTATAAAATCAATAGTTTTGTATTTAGAATATCAAGATTTCAATAATCAATTGAAATATAGGCTCTCAAAAATGTTTTCTCTCAATGTTAGACTGTTATAATAATGATACAAGCCGTGACTTATATATAAGAAAACCCTAGGATCAAGTTGTAATAGAATGGAAATCCAAAAATGCGTCAAACAGATGAAACGGGCTTGGACCGGAAAAAACTGTAGCTCGAGCGAGTGGCGAGCGACAGTCGGGCGACAAAGTCTTGGGTTGTTTTCCACCAACTTCCCTCGAGTGTCCAGAAAATGCGGCAACTTTTTCCTTCGGTCCATAATTTTAATCTCTTCAAAACCATCTTCAAAACTACTCCAAAATAGACTTCAATACCCGCTAGAATTTGGGTCAAACCACAACAGATATCAGAACCTTCACCAGTTTCACGATGCTTTTAATCAACAAACCGTTTTTGCTTAATTGAGGCATTGCCTGAATCTTCTATGCTTATTTGGGCCCAATTAGTCAATGCTTGTAGAGTCTGCAGCAGCATTGTCTTGTAGAGATTTTTGTACCTAAGGAGCCCGCCAATTGTCATTCCGGCATTTCTTTACAGGATTGTGCATGACAACAAACAAATATAGTTACTAGCCATCCTTCAAAAAACCTCGTGATGCTATCCAACATAACAAAATAAATAATTAAATATGCCCTGCAGATATATTCAAAGTTTCTTAAACTAGAAAACTAACCTGAAGATCACTTGCTACTTGCATTCTCGTCGGGCCAGGCACATTCATTAGCTACCAGAATCTCGTAGGGAAACAGTCTGTTTTCAAACGCAAGACATGTCATATATTTTAATGTTGTACTTTCTTATATAGCTTCATAGTTTCGTTTACACTGGAACACTACTAAAAAGCAGATTTTATTAATTTTTAGTAATTTTATTAAAAACAATTAATATTCACCAACGGAATATCTGTATGTGAAAATTATTGTTAACTACTAGAAAATACCTTTAGAAACGGATTGTCCGTTGGTAAAAGCTAATACTTTTTACCTTACAATATTTTTAACAAAGGATTTTCCGAGTGGCGGAGCCACCTTAGGTCGGTGCCTGCATTGAACTTTAGGCCCAGAAATTTTAAGAGATATAGAATATAGAGAGAGGAAGGTAAGTGGGATGGGCACTTTAAATGCTGCAAGAAAAATGAGTGGGACTGCTCCACCAAATTAAGCAAATTATTCCACCACTGGACACATTCGCCGTCTTCTGTTTTTGGAGATTGCTTGTGTGAATTTTCATTTGACGAAATATTTGGTTCAAATGCAGTGGTTTTTGTAAACAAAAACTGTCTATTAATTCTTGAGATAGTTCGAGGTCAAGGTTTCAAGATATTGCTTTCTGTGGTTTTCTGCGATGAACCCTCCCTTCTTTTAGAGCACATACCTTCTTGTGTAGGTGGGTGTTCCAGTAGACATTAGTTTTTCACATCATTCAAAGAAGAGTCTTTAAGAGATCATGATTCTTGATCGGTTTTTGAGGCTGCGAATTCTCAATTTCTTTGGAATTTGGGATTTTTGAATCAAATCCCACTTTTAAGAACACATTTCTGATAACGAACAGAAAGAGTTATAAAATTTAAAAACAACTCAAATGTTCAAGAAAATAAGGAGAAAATGAGAATTTTTTTTGTTTGCATAAACATGGAAATGTACCTGGTATTGCAGGTTTGGTAGAGGTTCTTCTAGTCTTGAAGCCATTGAGAGAAAGAGAAAGTGGTGCAGTGGATTTTGGGATAAATGAAGGATATGAATGCAAGATTAGAATAAAGTTTTTTTTTTTTATGAGTTTACAGGAATAATGTTATTCATGAAAAGAAACAAGTGTAACTTATGAACTATATTATTTTTAATATTTTCACCATCATTAAATTAATGGTCGAACTTTACTTGAGATTAAATATTTCATTTTGTTTATTGTTTTATTGAGCTTCTGGTTTACAGATCAGCTAAGAACAAATTGAATGCATATTGCATACAATAATTTAAGGGCTCAAATTTAAAGTTCATTTTAGGTCTCAAATATTCAAAGTTCGACATTCATTAAATTGTGCCAGCATTGGACAAAATTCCTAGCTCCGCCCCTGGATTTTCCATTGGAAATGTCAATAATTTTACCAATGACATTTATGTTGGTAATGACAAATATATTTACCAACGACATTTCTGTTGGTAATGACAAATATTTTTACCAATGGAATATTCGTTGGTAATGACAAATATATTTACCAATGGCATTTCCTTTGGTAATGACAAAAATAATTTTGCCAATGGAATATCCGTTGGTAATGACAAATATTTTTTCCAACGTTTTTTTCCGTTGGTAGTGAAATTTTTTTTTTTTTTTCCAACGGATTATCCGTTGGTAATGAAAACACTTTTATCCGTAGGTAAAACTTTTACTCTATCTACGAAGAATCCGATGGTAACTATCAGCCACCCTCAAAATAGCAACGGATTTCCAATCGGTCATTTTCCATAGATAAAGATTATTAGCAACGGATATCGTGGCTTCAAGAACGGAAAATCCATGCCTAAAGCCGTGTTTTTTTGTTGTGAAAATACACAATATAAATATATAAATTATAGGGGATGCAAATTAACATAATATTTCAATAGTAAAATGTATTAAGGGAACAAAATATATAATTCCTTCACCAAGCTCCCCAACAGCATCCGTAAATTTTCCATGAAGTCCTTGAGTCCACTCAGTGCCTACTTTTCTCTTAACTTTATTGTTGATTATTTGCTGTTCCTTTTCACATTCTGCGTACACCCCAATCAAACGTTTTTGTCCACATATTTTCTTCTTCCCTGTATAATTGATTTTGCTTGTTGTTTCCCCCCTCAATTCCTCTTCTAAATTCAAACTATTTCAAATAGCCATATCTATTCCCACAATTATTTTCTATCTTCGGTGAATTTTCATTCTCTCTCTCAATGCAAATTGCCGAACTCACTTTAACATATCCAATGCAAGAAATTCATTGTCATTAACTGACATCACTGAATTAGACGCAAAATTTAGAAGGAAAACAATATATGAGGTGAACATATTCACTATAAAAGGTTTTTATCGATGCTGAGTTTATTGAAAAGAAACCCAGTTCTACTGATTTCATGGATAGAAATATATAAGCCTAATGGAATGACTATTCTTGAGGTCGGCTGTAGATTTATTAAAAACTAGAACCAAGAGTCAATTATTAGAGCCTATGGAAGTAAAATACATAACTAACTCAAATAGTCTTTGCAAAGAAGGATGTCCAAGTCAACAATGCAAAGTATCAAGAGTAGATGCCCTGGTGACAGGATGAGCAGATTGAGATTGAATATGTACACTACCTTCTTCAATCATACTCCTCGCATACATGTCTAAAAGGCACAACGATCATGAAAAAATTAGGTGAACATTTATGAGATTTCGCAGGCCGACTTATAGATAAAAGATTGAACTTAAAAGTAGTTGTGTAGTAGATACAGTCATTTTGAAGCTTTGGAGAAAGATTTACAGTTCCAATGTCGGTGACTTGTGCATTAGTACTGTTGTGAAATGAAGATGATACCGAATTAATCCAACGCCACTTTGTTGAAGAAAATAAGATATTAGAGCCACAAAACCTTTTGAAACTTCTTCATATATTGAAAACAAATCTCAATTGGATGATATATGAAAAGTGCAAGCTACATTAAGATTCCAAGCCTCGTCAGGTTTGGAGTTGTCGTCAAACTTAAGTAAAGTTGTCCATTACTGTTAGAATTTTCTGCAATATTTGCTTTCTCTGAAGTTTCTGATTGTTGATTTGTAGTCAACTTTGCTTTATTCTACAGCATATAAAAATCGTTTATCAAGTGCCCCTTATTCTTGCAATAATTACAAACTTTGAAGTTAGATTTTGACTTGTCCCTAGCACGAGGTCATCTCCATGACCATCAGATGCTACAAGATATTTCACATTCTCCTTTGAATATAAAGCATCATAAACTTTTTCGATGCTGAGAGTATCATGAATGACTATATAAAATCGTGTCTATAAAAACATGTATGAAGCAGGTAATGAACACAATAAAATCAGTCCCAAATCTTCATCATCATATTTGACTTCCAAGGTCTCCAAATTAGCGACAATTTCCTTAAAAGCAGCTAGGTGATCTTCAATAAATATATAGAGAATATAGACGTTACTTCAGATATAATTTGAGATGTAATTTGTTAGTAAGACTATTCGTCATGTTTAATTGCTCAAGTTTTTATAATAATGCAAAGGTTGAATTCTCCTTCAAAATGTGTTGAATAATATTATTTGATAGATGAAAATGTATTTGAGATAGGCCTTTCGAAACCTTCGTTATTTCCCTTTTGGAGTCCAAGTCATGGGCATCTTGTTAAATTTCAACAACGTGTCATTCAAATCCATCTAGTGATTATTGCTTGTATCATTACTTGCCACAAAGAGAATCTTATATTGTGATCAAATAGAGAAATATCATACTTCATTGTTATCATCACGAAAGATCAAATTGAACTATTAACTTGATTAAATCCTCGATCTTCCCAAACATTTCAAAATCAAAAGCTTTGATACCAGTTTGTTGTGAAACGAAGATGATACCAGATTAATCTAATACTACTTTGTTGAAGAAAATAAGAGATTATAGCCACAATATGAAGTAAAGATTTCAAAGACACAAGAACAATGTAATTTTCAAATTAAATGAGATTTTATTATAATATGGAAAAATAATACAAAGATTTGTGTTTACATTGTTTCTAACTTAATCAAAATCATAATGAAGAGCCAATTATATATAGGGAACAAATAGGAAACGTCCAAATCGTAATAGTAAAGTTGTAGTTGAAGTATAATGCAAGAGAACTCATCAAAACGCGAAAAATGGGCTTGGGCCGAAAACAGAGCCGCTCGTGCCGGTGGTTAGCGCTAGGCTAGCTGTGCCCTGGCGCTCGAGCAGTAGGCTAGCGTCGGCGGGCACTGGCTTCTCTGCTTTTGGTGCTCGAGTGCCTAGCTAGTCCCATACTAGCGAAAATGCGGTGAGAAAATCCTTCGTTCCATAATTTCAACCTCTTAAAGTTCAACACAAATTCCAATAGATGAAGAATGTATTTCTTCTTGCTGTACCAAATTATATATTTTGGTGGTGTTGGCAAAAGGCTCCATTGTCCAGATCTGACTTCAAATTGTTGAACATCGTTCATGAAGAAATTCCATGGTGCTATCTTGTTGAAGACAAGCAGCAGTAGATTTACCATTCCCACACGCACAAGGCTCTGCAACAGAAAAGGAGTTGAGTTCACCCCCTAATATCTTCATCCTTGTATAGTAGCTAGATGCTAAGACACAGATGAATCTTCCTGTTTGAGTTTGGTGATGAATTTTTTTACCTGAAATATTTTCAGTGCATTGGTTTGAGTAAATCTATCATGAAGATCATCTCATATTTCTTTGACAGAATCAGCATATAGGAGTCTCCTACAAACTCATTATCTGTGTAATTAAGGATCCAACAACTCAACAAACCGTTGCACCCTCGTCCAATTATGCAACTCCTTTGGATCTTTTGGTCAATCAATAGGTCCATGGACAAATCAAATTTTAGTTTTTGCACGAAGTGCTATAGTCATCGCACGAGGCCTGGTTCCATAATTGTCACCTAAGAGAAGTGGAGAAACAAGATTGCAGTGGGGCTACCGGAGTGATGGATGAAGAATGAATCATTGTTTGATCCTTAGTGTAGCATTTGAACTTTTCTCGGCCATGGTTGTCAGAACCAGAATCTTATTGCTCTCTTACCATGACAAAAAGAGAGAACAAATATATGAACTGTCTCTGGTTTCTTCTTGTCCAGGGAGATATCTTTTCTGCTGTTTTTATATATCAAAGGAATGAACGTTACAAGGAAAATAATGCTATATTTGGTAAATATATTGATATCTACAATGAAAAAGAAAGTCAAATACAAAATAAAGAAAATAATATTCTTGTCTGGTAAAATTGGGATGTAGATAGTGATAATATTTTCACAATTTTCTTCTATTGTGGGAAACACACGCTCATGCTAAATCATAAACAGTATTCATGATTATACTTTAAGTTCTTTCACATGTGGCTTTATTTTGGCTGGTCCTTGAAATGGCTTTACACCTTTACATCCATAAAAGTACTGTGATGAACCCTATAGTTTGTAGAACATACTTCTAACTAACTTGAAGCAATTCCTACTTTCATTAATATCATTTATTAACTGGGTAAATAGATGGTTCGATACATATCAAATGGCTAACGGCTTGTTAAAGTACATTGAAATCATACAAAATTTTACGATGTGTCAGGATTTATGTATCCATTATACAAATATAGATTCAATTAAAATTTGCCTTATGGAGAAATAAAAGAATATGCTTTTTTTTTTTTTTTGTGGTGAACATAACTTTTTGGTATCATGGAAATAAGAACTTGGGCTCTTTTGGTGTTCAAATACAGGTGAAATAATCTTACTTTTTCTTTTATTGTTGTGTTTCCCATCATGGGAAGCTGAAATTTGTGTAATGTGTACAGCGGCGGATCCAGAAAGTTGATTGAGCTAAGGCAATTGTTGATCGTTGACGATGCAATAGCGAGATTATTTAGTAATATTTAATTAAATAATATTTAAAAAAAATCTTCAATCACTATAAAAGTAAAAGTCTTATATATATGAAAATATAATCCAATACAACTCAACATAATAAGAAAAAATACAATAACAAATATATAATACGACATCACTCCATAACTGTAAGCTCAAAGAGCATTCTCCAAGGTCTCATACATATAAATATAGGGCTTTGGTTATTAATAAAAGACACACAAGTCTATTGACTTTTCTTATTCTCTCTTTTTATAACACATTATTAGTACGAAAGGTTAATTCTTCAAAGTTTAGAGAAGGTAGTAATTTTTTTTTAAAACATAATAATCTATCATGTGTACAAAAATTAATTTGGTAACATGTGAATTTTTTTTATTCATACAAACTCGTGTGACTTACGTCACGTTATTTGTGTGCATCTCAATTTTCTACCATAATCCTCATGTACAATCATACATGTGTAACCTACCTCTTGTAGCCACTGCAATAAATTTATGTTTATAAATTTGTGTGCATAATACATATACTTTCTAATTTTTTTTCTATTTGTCGTCGCAATCATTAACTGTACAACTTTTAATTCATGTTATTTGATGATTTCTTTCTACCCATTTTGTTGAAAAGCAAGTTACATAACCACGTAAATTGATATATGGAATTGACCATGAAATCTGTGAA
>CAIGRN010140889.1:0-21545 GCA_903798345.1 Fraxinus anomala
TCGTTATATCCAGTATAATTAATTAAAATTTAATGTCATTAATCCTTATGTGATCCTAAATTTAATATTTAATTTTATTTAATTAAAGATGCTGTGGCTAATCATTAAATAAATAAAATTATATAGATTATTAGACATTATTCTTTTATGCATAAACAATTAACTCAATATGAGAAAGATTTTAATAACATCATTTAAACTAACAAGTTGCGATTATGCACAAAATATTCTCAATTGCATAAAATAATTTGAACATAATTAACTCATGCGAACGAAATATGAGCATAATTTAAAATTTTAAACATCCTAAATTGCATATATTATTCAAAAAATGAATAATTAACATAAGCAAAAATTTAAAATGGGTATATAAGTAAATAAATAAATACCGAAGAATTAAACTATATAATTGGCCCAATAATAAAATTGTATGTTTGAATTCTATAAGTTGGCAATAAATAATTGCATAAATACTTAGCAAGCATTATGTAACTAACATGCCCAATGATGATAATCAGCCCAGAATCAAATTATAGATTATGACTCAATTATTAAATTCTGGAAAAAGGACAAATATCCAATTGAATATCTTTTCCAAATAACTCAAATAACAATCACTTATTATTATTTTTTTTAATGGGCTAAGCAATTATATATATAAATTCAGCCCAATAAACAAACTACAAGCAGACCAAATTATTAACATCCAAACCCAATTAATTTACTCATTCACAAAAAAACACATTTACAAAAACAGTCGGCTTCTTCCTCTGGCAGATTCAAATCAATGCGGTTCAGACTCGTCTCAAATTTAACTTTCCTCCATAAAAAACTCAAGTTTAATATCACACAAAAGCTAGAAAAACGATTTTATGGAGAAATTTGAATTTATTTTCACAAAAATAAATTATGCTAGAGAAGACAGATTCTGCAAAAATGATGTAAAATACCAAGGCAGAGGTAATAAATTTGCTCCGATACCAAATGTTAAGCAAAAATTGACTCAGAGCAATTATGTGAAAATGAATTGGATGAAATACCATAGGGATCGATTCATACCTCTCGCCATTGATGATGTTGTAGAAGCTTTCCTTCCTACAGATAATGGAACTTCCAAACTCTAATACACTCAATAGATGGTGTATATTGTATTTTCAGTGATTGAGCTTGGGGACCAAAACCTATATGTGTATGTGTGTATATATATATATATATATATATATATATATATATATATCTCACATCAATTTATGGTTTAAGTTACCAATCAATTGATGGTGAAATTGAATTTTATAAATGTTGAAATCTTTGGATTGTTGAAACTAAAAACCCATGAATGTTGGACCATCAATATGACCATTGAAGAAATGTGAAGAGACTTCAACGGGAACGTGAAGAGACGGATCTGTTATACAATGTACAATAATTTTGTGTCACAACATTAGTTGAGAACTTGGTTTAATAATTACATGAACTTACAACAATTAAGTATTTGTACATTCAAATTATATATCTTTATTGACATTGTGTGATGTATAAAAAATTAATTGGTCATTAATTTGAATAAGTGTTATTCAAATAAATGGTGAGATTGCCTACCACATCATATACTGCCAATAAAGATATCAGCAAAAGTATAAGTGTAGCACGATTGTAATTAAAATATCAATTTTGTTTGTAAGTAGTGAAATGGCATGAAAGGAGATTAAGTAGTGAAATGGCAAGAAAGGAGTCTTTTTTTTTAAAAAAAAAAAAAGGAATTTGCTTGATTAATGTTGCACGAAAGTATATGGAGACAAAGTCGTCAAGCTTGAAATAGTTTCAACCTCATTTTACAAATAAATAAATTATTTTTTTTTTTTTTATGACTTTGGTGTCCAAATTTCGCCCGACTAATCCTGAGAAGTGGCGACCTTCCCTCCTGATTTGCCACCAGATTTAATCCGGATGCAGTTACAACTTATACACATGTGGACCGGATATTTATCGGATCTCCTCCCTATAGACCTCTGTTTTTCAACATTTAAATGTTGTCTTTCAGCTATCGCAAGGATTCGAACCTTCGATATTTCGTAGAGAACTCTCATTCTTTACCACTACGCCAAGCCCGTAGGGGCAAATATCTATATATTTTGAAAGTAGTGGTGGTGGAGGATGAGATGGGTTAGGTAAGGTTTAGGTTGAAGATGATAGTGATTTTTGCTTATTTATTTATTTTGAATTCCTTTGTTTTTGTTTATTGAAAAATGAAAAATTGCAGTGGGAGTCTTAAACATTTGTAAAAAGTGCAAATTTACGCTTTCTAAAAATATTTGGTACTCCCACTGTAATTTTCTTTTAACATTTTTTGTTGCTTTCTTTTATTTTAGGTATAAAGATGATGCGACTTAACACTCAAAATGGACAAAAATGACGAGCTTTGCTAATAAATTGAAATGTTGGAAACGAAATATGCAAAAAGCAGAAAAGCACACCTAATCTTTCTACACATATTGAAACATTACATGTTTGCACCGTAAAATTGTTCCAAAGTAAAATGTACTTCAGTGTCTTAAAATCATTTTTTTTTTCCAGTTTTAAATTTTTGGGTTTATATTTCTCTATCCATATTAGGAAGTCTGATCAACGATATATCCTTATCAGAAAAATTTTAAAGAAAGTGAGCGAGGTGCACATTTATGCAAGTTGAGAGAGTGAAGACAAACGCTGTCATTTCAATTAAATGTGTGAGGACAAAGAATACCATCACATTATAGAATAGGGCATGTGTTATTTTTCCTTGAAATATCGATAGCTCATATTTCCTATAATTTTATTTATTTTTCTCGAATGGAAGTGTGAAATGCAACTCGCACAATTATTGTCATGTGGTACATATATTCCTTCAACAAGAAAGTGAGATAAAAATTTGTTGATATATTTCATGTGTTGGTCTGAAGTAAACTTCTTGTTTAATAAATCTTGTACAAAAGAAGATAGTCTTTAAGTAAAAACATTTAATGATTTTTAGTAATTAAATATTTGAATAAAACTTAAATATTAACCAATCATTATGTAAAATATTATATAACGAGAGTTCAATTTGTTATGTAACATTATTTCGCCTGGTGAGCCAATTATAATGATAATTTATAGTTTTTTTTTTTTTCTATTTCCTTTCTACTTATAATGATAATCTACAATATTTTAAAAGTGGGGATTGAGGAAATTTTTTTGAAAGACGATAATACCCTCATTAATTTTGTATAATTAGTGTGGACTTTCTGAAAACAGTTATCTATCTACAATATTTAAAAAGTGTGGATTGATGAAAAACTTTTGAAAGACAATAATACCCTCATTAATTTTGTATAATTCCCAATTCATCCTTCAATTATTATTAGAATTGAAAAAGTTTTATCACCTGCTATAATTATTATTTGAACTTATAACACAATATCGAAGGGTTTCAAATGTGAAGGGTTGCTTGTGTATCTCTTTATTTTTTTTGTAAATTAGCTAAGTATATTGCCTAGTTCTAAAAACATTTCGAAATGTTTGAAATTGTGTATTTTTAGTATTTAATATTTTCATCTATCTTTGCATTGTTCGTTTGACTTAAAAATGATAACACTAAAACATATCATGTGCTTGAATCAACACTTGAATGTTGTTAGTTTGGAAAAGTTTGCGCAATAAGAGTAGACTTAGGCTTGTTGTATATGGATTTCTATTTCTTTTTCTATAATTGCTTGTTTTTTGTAGCTTTGAGATAAAATAAGTTAAAAGAGGATCCCCTTGACACATGGAAACAAAGGATTGGATGTTCAATTTTTTATCCATGCGGCCCAAACAATATCAAAATAAGTCTTATTCCCAATAAATTCAAAGTTAGCTACATGAACCATCTTTTGTCATTTTGTTTAGTTCAAAGTTTGAACAAAGTTATGTGCTGGCCACCAACCATGTTCTTGTGCTGAGGCTGGGGACTACCTATGAAAAACATTGACGGATTTCATCTTGCCCAAAAATTTTCAAATATAGTTGAGCAATCAAACACAGAATAATACAAGTACATCTGAATGTATAAAAGGAATGGAGAAATTAAGAATAGTCATATGAGCCCAAGTCATTAATAAAACTGATTCACATTCTAAATTTTTTTGTTATGCCATCATCAATGGTTATGCTTCGAACAGATTTTATTTTTGGAATGTTCTATGAGTTGTGGAGTTTTGAAAAACATATATTTATTAATTGAAGTACCAATGGTCAATAAAAAAAAAAACAATAGCAATTGTTGATAAAACTTTAAGAGATGTGTTGGACAATTCAAAACCATTTGGTGAAAAAGTTCTTATATTCGGAGGAGATTTTCGCCAAGTACTACTGTCGTTCCAAGAGCATCAAAACAACAAACAATTAACTAAAATTTGATTAGATCGCTACTTTGGGAGAAAATGAAAAAGTTGAAACTAAATATTAAAAAATGGGTGCTTGAATGACAATCGATTTTCACAATACTTTATTCAAATTGGTAATAGAGTAGAATATTACATAGAGGATGATTTCCATCAACTTACCAAAGGCAATTATATTTCGCACTTTCTCGCAAATTTTCAATACAAAAAAAAAAGTCTTGGTAAAAGTATAAAATAAATATTGTGTACAAAGAAGTAATATTATAATTAAAATATTATATTTCAAATTATTCAACATTTTCACATTTTATACATAATTTCATATATATAAAAATATCAATTACCATAATACTTTCAAAAACAATATTAATACTTCAAAAATATTAAGCATATTATTCATCCGATACATAAGATGTGCAATTCACGAGATTACTACTAGTTTAATAAAATGTATTATTAAAAGGTATGCTAAATATGTATACGTCTGAATGCAAGGAGTATTTTATAAATTTTTCAAACTATAGGGAAGGATGTCAAAACGAGCTTTGCCACTAGGACCCTATCCAGCCCATGTAGCAATTCAACCTTGATTTTAAAATGAAACAATAAAAAATAATAATAATAGGTCGACAAGCCAGTGGTTCACCCACTTGCCCCATCCTGTTGTGGTCCAGTCCAAGCCGTGGCTACCTCACGAATTAGGCTGCTAGGCCATCCAAACGGATTGCCAACCGTAATCTTATTGTATTTTATATATTGATATTGTATGTACATATAGTTATGGATAGAAAGAGTTGGATCAGTAACAGTAATAGCAATCTAGAAATGTTACGGAGGGCAAGATTGAAAAAATAAAAATAGTTGGCAACAAATGTCAATGATACTTGACTTTGGAAAAGATTGGTTTGCCTGAGATTAAATCCCGGGTCAAATCAAGAGCGTCATTTGGCGCCTCCTACCAGCAGACCCCCTCCATAGAGGGCGCCATTTGATTTGACACAGGATTTAATCTCAAGCCAAGTAAGAGGGTCCCTTGACTTTTATGTCTTTTCAATCACAAATAACGATTATTTTATTTAATTATTTTTTCAATCAGAAATAATAATTTGTAAAATGATCTAAGTTAAAGATTCCATTTGAAACTTGAATGATTCATAGAGCACCTCTAACGATGTCTTTTTTTAAAAAACAATAAAATAAATAAAGAACAAATTTTTAATACTAAATTGTATCTAGAATTATTTATTTATTTATTTATTTTTATTTATTTTTTGAAAGTAAAGAGTGGAAAATCGAACAACACTATCTGTACTTATTCTTTATTTTGCTTATTTTCATAAATAACTATGAGTCAGCCCTTTGTCCTTTTTTTTTTCCTTGCTTCCCTTCAAATACAAGTATTGGAAATTAAGATATCACATGTGAAAGCATGAATTTATAATATAGAGACTGAGTTTTACTCTCTATACTTGGAGTGACAAATTCACTATCTATTATATTCTTTAAATGAGGAAAATTAAGAGATCCCATTGACTAATTAAAATGAAGATCGACTCTTTCAAATTTAAAGGAAGAGATAAATAAAGAGCCTGCAAAAATCCTCTTATATGGATTATTATTTAGGTGGCATGTATGTCAAAAGATTTGGTATATATGATATTGATATCTAATGATTATGTTGTGAAAAGCGGAGATGACACCAAATTAATCCAATATTAATTTTTTGGAGAAAATAAGAGATTATATCCACAATATGAAGTAATTGATCACTAGAACACAAGAATACAATAATTTGCAGATAATGGATATTTTATTATAATATGAAAAAAGAATACAAAGATTTATATTTATAACTCTCTCTAAATTAATCTAAATAATAACGAAGAGCCAAGTATATATAGAGAACAAATAAGAGACATTCAAATATTAATAGTAGAGTTGTAATTGAAGTAGAATGTAAAAAATGGAGTAGATGAGGGAAAAAAAAAAAAAAAGAGAGCAGGTGGCGCCTCCCGCCAAAATTTCCATGGCGCCGCGACGCCTACTCTCGGGTCATTTACTTCCAAACTTAATTTTCTTCATCCCAAAATCTTCTTCAAATTCAATACAAATTTCTACTACCAATTGGGCATCCTAGTAGAATTGCAATCAGAATTTGTCAAATAAACTTGAATAGAATTTCACAATAGCATTCCAAACCACTGCATCTTATGGGGGCTAGGATGTTTTAGCATAGTCAAACTCAATTTTTCTACAAGGGCAATACTAGTAGCATTGGTAAAACTCCCCATATCAATAATCATATTACATACCTTATTGTTGACATGGCACCTAGTATGAAAAATATTCTTTCTTTGTTGTTCTATGTCATTAGCCTTGATTTGTGTACTAAGAGCACGCTCCATAATATGTGTTTCACGGGCATCTCATCACTAGTACTCACCACTTCTCCATTATCCCGCAAGATCATTATCATTTTGTTTGGGCATTGAGAAGTAATACGCCCTGAATCTAAGCATCTAAAACATTTGATATCCATATTCCTAGAAGGTTGGGAACCTTAGGTTTTACTTTGCTAGGTACAAATCTCTTTCTCATAATAACCTTTAATTCACCCCATGTTTCTATAGGCTTCTCTTGATTCCTCCTCCTACTTGTTGCTAATTGATCCCACCATGGGCATAATCGGTAAACTCTATTACCGCTAGTTTACATTTTTCTCCTCCAAATAATTATAGCAATCAAAGATCAACTCCAACTTCTTTTCCCACTATAAATATACCTCCGGATCGTTTCTACCTTAGAATGAAAGAATTTATTATCTTAATGCTACCTAAATTTCGATCAACTCTATCTCCACCAAAGTCTCCAAGATCTCCTCTAGGCACCCTTTCACACATATCTCCTCTATTCCTCATCATACCCACTTTAGCCTTTAATATTTGATCATCTTCATTAGCACTGTCTACTTCATTCCCATCATCAGATCCAACTCTAGGATCACACCTTTCATGCCTCCCAACATTAGGAACTCCTCTAAATTGCCCCATTTGTAAGTTAGCCATCACTGTATCTTGTCGATAAATTCTATCTCTAATTTCTTCGAATACCACATTAATCCACTCGAATTGTTGTTGCATGGTCCTCATCATAAATGCTTTATTGTTTTCCTCTCCAGATATTGATGATTCCTTATCAGACATCGTAATTACTAGGTTTTGTATGCCTCGTGTGTTTGCACTCATGTTTCACTCAAATTTTCATTTTCCCTCTAATAACCTCACTACTCTTGCATTTTTCCTCTTAATGCTTTCTTTCAAGTTCTCTAAGGAACTAATTGATCTCAATAAAGAATTTTCGCCCTTGTGAGATTCAAACCCGTAAGTAGAAGGAATTTAAGAAGAATAATGACTTGAGAAAAAGGACTCAAGAAAGCAAGAAATAAAAGAATTGAATGAGAACACAACCAAAAATTTCAAGAAAATGGTTCTTGAAATCTATTTAACAAATTGATGATTTAGGTATTGAATTAATTTCTCGAAATAAATTGCGGCTCAAAATTTTTCAAGAAAGTGTTTCTTGAAATCGAATAAGCTTATTTTTAGCTTGATTTTTTTTTTTCTTTTTGCTGAATTCTTACTAGAATTTTCATTTTTTATTTTGACACTAAATACGCGAAAAATTAACAAAGGCAAGAAAGATCGAAACAAAATTGTATTGGCGTACTATATTTAATGCACAAAATAATTTTTGAACGTTCTTGGTATTTGTGTTGATGTAGAAGACTCAAGAAGATGATAGAAAGTCAAGAAAGCAATGGAAACTCGATGAAGAAGATGAAGACTCGACGAAAAAAGATGAAAAAATGCGAAAAAAAAATAAAGATATAACCTTGATTATAGAGCCAAAACTTTGATACCAACTTATGTGAACCCAAATAGTAATATTAGGTCCGAAACCCACAAAAGATTGAATCACAACCCCAAAAAAACTAAAATCTTAGTTAGAAACTTGACCCAATAATCTATTGAATCAAGGAACTAAAGTTATAAAGGAACTTGATCCCTTAATCACAAGAATTATGAACCTTATTATGAAGTTGTTGAACGCCACAAACATGAAATCCTTGATAAGTTCAATAAAGAACAAGAATAAAACAACATTCCTTTGATTTAATCTCTCAAAAGTTAGTTAATTTATGATGAAAGAATGAAACCATATATATAGGAAACTCATAAAACCCCTAATTAAAATGTAAAATATCAAGAAAATATTAAACAAATAGAGTTCTAAACGAAAAAGGAAAAATTAAACCACCTTCAGATTTTTGTACTGCATGCGCACACTATTTATTCTTTCTTGCTTGTGCCATTCAATTAATTTGGATATGAGTTGAAATATTGCACTCATACACACGCGACCTATTTTGCTTGCGCACGCCGCTTTCCGGCTACGCGCCAAGTTTCGCTTCTTCTAACTTAGCTTGAATTAAGTGTACTAATCTTGGTTCCTCTTCCATGCCCAACATGAAACTTGATGTTTTACTCGTTACAATCGAAGTCTTAGCCCTCGTATTTTGAAAAAGTAATCGCATGGCTTCCTTGATATTCTTTGCTCACGATCTCGTCATTCATCCTTCTTCTACAATCAACGGATCTTTGCTAATCTTCATCTCATGGTTCTCATCATATGCTCATAATACTAACATAAGAAAACTGAAGATGCTAAGAAAGATGTATGCGTGGCCATATTAAAATGGTTAATATAAGAAATGAATACGTATGTAACAAGTGAAGTGGATATAACACACCAATACACATGAACCTCTGTTTATCCAATATATATAATGATTTGCACATGTTTGTTATGTAAGTTTTTTCTTCTTTAAACTGTTGATATAGTATACGTTATCGAACAAATAAAAAAATATTCAAGTGTCTCTGAAGAGAAGGAATTAGGTCAGTCGACGACTAAAAAATCACACCATACAAGTGGATAAATTAAGTTTTTCATCTGAGCTCTAATGAGAAATTATAGCTTATAAGTTACTCGTTTCTTTCAACATAAGTTTGTCTTTGGTATTCTAGGCTCTCAAGTCTTTCATGAATCACTCCTTAGCATTTGGGCCTTGAAGTCCTTCACATTGTGACCTCTTTTGGTCTTAGTCTTTTTAGATTAATCAAGTTAATTTCTTTAATGTTAAATTATAGTGTCAGTCAAATGTTTGGAGGTCCGATCTTGTCCTCTTCTTAAGCTGTAGTTTCGCTTCTTGCATTCATAAAATTGTCACCCTATAGTGATGATTTGTCAAAAAAAAAAAAAAAAAGCACAAACAGAAAAAAGGGATTTTGATAAGGGTATTAAGGATATGGACGTCTATCAGCGTCACAAGAATCAGCTGTAAAGGAAGTAAAGATGGGAATGGCCTCTGCTTTTTTAATGGTTTGGTTGGTAAAGGGTGGCTTTTAGCTTTACAAGTTGGAAAGCCATTTGACTTAATAAAATTAATATGATTGCAGAAAAAATAAGTCAAGTTAATGTTTGTAAGTTGAAAAATTCGACAAAACAAAAATATATCATCATAGTAGTTGAAAATGAATTCTAGCATGATGTTTGCATAAAAGAACTAAAATATAGAGCATGAGGGTTTTGTTCAAAGGCCAAAAATATTATGTATTAGCATGACTTAATGGAAATTAGGATAAATCGCCCGCCATGCCTTGTGGTTAGTATATTTTGAAATACGACGTTTCAAATCTTAACACTTGCATTAGTAAGATTTTTCGATTGATATATTCCATATCCAATTTTGGAAGTTGAGCATTCAATTTCTAATAAATACTTATAGTAAAGTAAGTAGGTATGATGTACTAAGCCATTTGGCAATAAGATTTATGTTGGCACAAAATAGAATTTTGGTAGGAAGAGGTAATGATATTTTTGACACATAAATATTTGAAAATACTAAAATGCTAAAATATAATTTCTTCATAAACCTTTATATTTATACACAGTAAAAGATACACAATTTAGAGAGGTTCACTATAAGTTTCATCATAACACAAAAGAAGAAGACTGCGATATGCTTCTCAACTTAAGTTAGTCTCTCTCTCTCTCTCTCTCTCTCTCTCTCTCTCTCTCTCTCTTTTTCCCCTCTATGCAGAAAGAGACTCGTCCTAATATCCTTTACGTAGAATGAAAATATGAAGGCGACCTAAGACACCTACCAATATACTCTAGTAACATTAAATTTCTGTGTCAAATTAAACTCCATAGATTGCAGCCATATACAAATAACAAGTTCAAAGGATGGTGAATAAAGTAGCCAAACCCTGTCCCAGTGTGGTGTCTTTCCTGGCCGAACAAGACATTGTAGGTCCCCCAATTCAGATGGCTTTCCAGCGAAGAAATCCAATACCCCAAATGAATTTTCACATTATTATTATTATTATCAATAATGATAGAATCTCTGACCAAAATTTCGGCTTAAGAATGGATTTTGTCATTTGTACACTCATTTATTACATCATTGTTGATATTTGCCGTGTTGTCAACAAATAATTAGATGAAAAATCTATTTTTGTTAATTATCCAATAGAATAATGGCATGTGACAAAGTGTAAACATTGATGTATACCAAGTATGATTGAGTACTTCTTTAGTTCATTAAGAATACACAGAAATATTTACCATGCTAGACAAACATGTCCCTCTTTAGTTCATTTAAAGAAGCTATTGAAGACAGTAAGGAAATGTTCTGAATATAATTAGGGTAATTATATTACCACTACAAAATTTACTTATGATACCACATTATATTCACACCACAATTATAGCATACTTTTAATAAATACACTACAAAAAATTTACAATTATATACCCTAATTCAATAAGAATAATAAAAAAGAAGAATTCTGAATTTTAATAAATACATCACAACTAAACTTCATTTTTTTCTTTTCTTCCAAATTTTTTTTCCATTGTGTATATTTTTTCTTTCCACTTCATTTTTTTTAAATGCAGAATGGCCCCCGTATTCTATTTCACCATGTCTCACACTCCTCCCTTCACAATTTTCTATTGAAGATTCCAATATTTTATCCCTGTCTCTATAATATGTATCATGCATTGACTCGGACATACACTCTCTTTTCTTCTTTGATTTAATGCTCACTGGCTTATAAAATTTAACAATGTTTGCATTTTTCATTTAATCTGTATTTTCTTATTGAGATTCATTCGATCTAATTCGTTTTATAAATAATTTAGACCAAAGATTTTTTTCTTGTTGACCCAACAAATATTTTCCACTTTTCGTCACCAGAAATTGAACATCTTGGGGGTAACTTTTGGAAATTCAATTTCCTTTGAACCATTAATGTTCTATACTAATGTGAGTTCATTTTGAATTGATATAAACTGATTGTAAAACACAAACTTGCATTGATTTTTGGGTGTCTTGCTAACTAACAAATGTGTTCCTTGTTCGCTACAAAAATTGAAATTATTGTGTGATTTTTTTGTAAATTCAATCTCGTTTGGACTATTATTGTATTATGTACTGATTTGGGTACGTTTTGAATTGATTTGAAAACCCCAAAATTTTCTATTGGTTTTTTGGGGTTGCCTTGCAATAAACTTATTGTTCCCCATGTAAGGAATTGCATCGAATTGTTAAAGTAAAAAAAATTAAAAAAAAATCTTAAAGAATGATTTGTTTTATTTTTTTGCACATGTAGAATTCTTATAATGGATTGCACATGAAGAATTATAAACCACTTAATGATTTGTCGGATCTACAAAGACAAATAGTTTCCATCATGAATTCTTACATGTCGTATGATGGCTAAAGACCCGCAATTATAGAAAAGAAGAAGATGATGAAATTAGGTTTATGTGTTGTGGTGTGATTATAATTTGATGTGAATAGTTAAAAATATATAAACACTAATCATGTAATTTTACTTAGGGTTATTTAAGTAAACAAGAAAAAAATTAAAAATTGTGGTGCACTTAATAATTTTATAGTAGTAATATAATTACCCATAAATGAATCATGTTATAGTGCCAAATTTTTTAATATAAAGTTTGATATAATGCCACGTAACGTTATTTAATTGAACTGCTTTAAATACAATCAGCATTCCTATTAAACCATCTTCTGCCACCTCAAATTATGTCAAAGTATCTGTTAAAATATTATGTCGAAGTGGAAAAACCCTAAATAAATTTGAGTAAATAGTACAATAAAATTTATAATATCATAGTTAGATAAGTGAGTTAATTATTTTAGGGTAAAAAGCGAGTCTAGAAATTTTATACTTAACCCCAATAAATTTATAATACATTTTTCTCCATCTTCTTCTTAAACGCGTATTTTTTAATAATATAATAGTACACGTAAATAAAAAATAATTTCCTCATTTTTCAACCATCAATTCTCAAAAAAAACATTCTAAAAATTATAATACCAATTAATGCGAGTCAAACAAGGGCTTAGAAATGTCAGTATTAAACTAATATTTCAAAAAATCATAGATACATTTTTATTTGTTTAAATATCATAGCACTTATAGAAGGCTTTTATTAATAATAGAACATTATTGAATCATATTAATAACAATATCCTGTAGAAAGACGATATACTATGAAGTGTCTGAAATAAAACGATCAAAATACAGTTCAAAATGGCTTCATTAACATTTTTTTTATTTCCTTAATATTTGAAATCGATCTCAATAACTTCTCGTTTAATGTGTGAACTAAGATAAAGTTAATGAAAAAAGTCATGGGTACATGAAATTCTTGACAGAATTTCTACCAACGTTGATATGACGGCAAATGATTGAATTGTTTTCGTTTTTCTCTTTTCATCTTTCAATCAATTTCCGTTTCTATCAAATTATTCTATATGTGGCATGATTGAAAGTTAATTGATACTAATATGTAAGAATGGCACGAATTTCGAGGTGACAATATCCATCTTTTTTGTTTTGTTTTCTATTTTCTATGAGGGATTTTGGTAGTCTTGATGGGTGTTGGAGGACGAGGTTGCGACACGAGATATTTTCTTTTTTGTTTTTTCTGTTCTTTTTCTTTTCTTTTCCTTGCTTTTTCTTTTTCCTTTCTTTAATTGTTTGTTAATAAATATGAGGGACCCAAGTGTGACAAGGGTATTGTAGTCTTTTTATTAATTGAAAATTTGACTTTCAAGTTCTAGACGAATCTGTCAAAATGGACAATTTTCGCACGTAAAGCATAAGTTAAGGACGTCTTAGGAAAGCAAAAAAGGTTGTCGGCCAAAAGTCTCAAAGAGGATATAGATTAGGGACCTCTTTTGCTAAATTCCCTTGATATAATCACAAGGTAAAGTCGGGTCCTGTGTGCACGTGGCGTGAAATTATTGGGTAAATTATCCTCGGATGACGCGCATAGTATACACGATAATATCCACTTCTACTCTGATTCTTCGACCTACCGCTTATAATGCAAAATTCATTCCTAAATTTAATTAAATTCACTGTGCTATTTTCGGATTCTTCTTGACAAACAGCAGGAGTTCTGACAAGAACGGGAAATTCAAATTCCAGAGGTAAGTATTACGAAACTTTGTATTTACAAGCCCTTGTAAATGCAATTGATTTAAGCGATTTATATATTTTTGACGAAATCCAATTGGAATTTGTTATGATCTACTTAAAAGTTTTTAGATTTTGAAAATTATTTGTTAGTGATATTTGGGTTCTCAAATTGATGGAATCAATTAAGTCAACCAAGGCTTTTATTGTTTTCTTTGGATACATGTAAAGAATATTGTTAATTATTCAATTTATTATTCAAAATAGAATCAAATAGCTGAAGCCGTTTTATATGTTATACGATATAAATATGCAAAATTTGTTGATTTATGATTTTTTGAACATTTTTTCTCATTACCTTTTTAATTCAGATGTGATGTAATAAAATAAAGTTTTTTGTTGTAGTTCATACTACAAGAATAAAAAAAAATTATTTTAGTTTGATTTAATAGTTGGAGTTGGAGAAAATGGGCGCATACATTTGACAGGACTTATGATTTATAATATAAGATTTCGAATGAGAGGAAGTTTGCTTCTTGGACTTGGCAAAAGAAAACATTTATGCATTCAGCTTAGCAAATACGATTGCAGCCTGATACTAAAAGAAACAATTATGGTCTTATGAAGTTCAGCAATTACTTTGACATAATGTTTAAGTCTAATTATTTATGGAGTGAACACTCACCTATATTTAACCGTTATATCTATTGGAAGTATTTATTTATCCATTAGACATTTTTCTCATATAATTCATACTATAAAAGATTCTCAAGGAAGTAGGCTTGAGACATATTATCTAAAAATTCCGTTAGCTTTTAGAACTTTATAGTTTATAAGATATTAACAAGAAGAGGGTTGACTACATATAATACACAAAGGACTTATTTGTGCATCTTAAATTTTTTGAAAGCTAAAACCATAGCGTTACAAACCTGGTTTGGTCTTAGCTTAATAGCTATGATTGTTTGCTTATTTTTCAAAATTCACCGATAAAGTTAATTGACTGGATGTTGTCTGACAGGGAAACAGTTAAAATGATGAGGCTTAAAACTTATGCGGGGCTTAGCTTAATAGCTACACTGGCAGTTATCTATCATGCCTTTAGTAGTAGAGGTCAATTCTATCCAGCAATGGTTTATTTATCGACTTCCAAGATCAGTCTGGTGCTTCTTTTGAATATGGGTCTGGTTATTATGTGCATTTTGTGGCAATTAGCCAAAAATCTTCCTTGGATCGCTGCGAGAAGCAGAAGTTGAAAGGCTGAATGAGCAGTCATGGAGGGAAGTTATGGAGATACTGTTTGCAATCACCATTTTCCGACAGGACTTCTCAGTTACATTTCTCGCAATGGTTACCACTCTACTCTTGATCAAGGCTTTGCATTGGTTGGCTCAGAAAAGGGTTGAATACATTGAAACAACTCCTTCTGTTCCTAAGCTTTCTCACATCCGCATCGTCTCTTTCATGGGATTTCTCCTCCTTATTGACAGTCTCTTTCTGTACGAGTCTGTAAAATATTTGATACAAACCAGACAACCTTCAGTTTCTCTCTTCTTTGCATTTGAGTAAGTTTCCATTCTTATGATTTATAACTTGTTATGTTGTATTGTTAACATACGGGCATGGCTTAGTAACTAGGAACACTGCTTTCAAGACTAAATTGAAGTCTTTCAACTGAATGAGGGGAGTAAAAATGGTTCTTTATTGTTTCCCTTTTTACTGTTTGGTTCTTTACTTGTATTTGTAAAACAAATGCATGATTTACTCTTGTTAACAAGATTTAGAATTACTTCTTTAGACTGGTTATTTACAAGTTCCAATAAGATTATAGTGTCATTCTGCAGCATTGGCTACATTCTCTTTGGTTTCCTTTTCATCCCTTTATCTCAATTTTGCCAAGAATACTTCTTGAATGGAGAAGTATAATAGCTTTTGCGGTTGACACTGCTTGGACATTGTGAAAGGCTTCTCCTACATTTTCATTTCGCGCAACTGTCAACTTACTGGTTATCATNATTTCGCGCAACTGTCAACTTACTGGTTATCATATGCTTAGCAGTGTCTTGTAATAGTGCTTGCCAATTAAAGCTTAAAGAATCTAAGAAGCACCAATACTTGTAAACTTATTACGTACTTATTATGTACCCATATCTGATACGTATCCAAGCTCAGATACCCTCCAATACGTACCGAATACTCGTTTTTTAATTATTTTATATATTTTTATATTTTTTAAATTTTCGATATGTATCTGATACATATTTAAATTAATAAAATATATTTTGTATGATTTTTGATACGTATCCGATACATTATTGTTCATATGTACCTTTACTACAAAACATTGCTTTGAAATTTCTTGTGATACCTTCTTCTTTGTCTAACACTAAAAGAAATTGGAGTACATACTCTTTTATGCACTTTACGAGAAGGAATAAAATAAATTTACAACGAATTGAAGAATTAATTTTTATTCATAGCAATCCGCGTCTTTTATTAATAAAGTTAGATCTCCATTCAAAAGAAGAATCCAAAATGTGGGACATCACCAGAGACTCATTTGATACTCTTGAAGGTGTTGGACTGCTTGAGGTTATTTAATATATCATTAGATGAACTAGAGCTATAGAGTGTTATTTTTAATGATAATGAAGGAATTGGTGTTGATGGTGTTGAAGAAAATGAAGTTCCGACAATTAATGATACGTTAAAGTGCTTTAGTATTTTATTTTATTTTTATTATCGTGCTTCTGTATTAATATTTTTTATATTAATAAAATTATGTTGAATTTTATAATATATATCGGCGTATCCGTATCCGTATCGTATCCGAATTTCGTATCCGTGTCCGTGACCAGATAATGCAAACACGGTTCTTTTTCTATTATGCATAATTAACATTGCCTTTAAAAGCTCTTAGTTTAACTACCCACTATACTTGAATAAATACTGACATGAATCTATATAACACTTGACATTTCAAAAATTCTGTGCTGATGAATACTCTCTTAGAAGTTAAAATCTATAAATTTGGACTCTGGATTTGATGTGTTGAATGATCTTTTTGTCAATCCGAAAAGTTGATTAGGGAATGTTTTTATTATTTCTTAATCATTTTACTGAATATTCGTAATTCTTTTCCATTTATGGTTATTTGAAAAATTGTCATTTTCTTTCAGATACATGATACTGGCAACAACAACCGTGTCGACGCTTGTGAAATATGTATTCTATGTTGGTGACATGCTTATGGATGGACAATGGGAAAAGAAAGCTGTCTACACTTTTTACTTGGAGCTTATTAGGGACTTACTGCACTTGACTATGTACATGTGTTTCTTCCTCGTGATTTTTATGTAAGTTACTGTTTAGCCTAATTTTTCCACCGCATTTGTAAGGGTCTGAGAATAGATTCTCTCTTGGCTTCCTGGCTGTTTGTGTATATGTATGTGTCCTAGTTTGGAGGTCTAGATGTGTGTCTTAAGTGAAATTTTACTATCCGTCTCTGTATGATAACATTCATATGTGTGCGTATTTGTATCCCTCTATGTGTGCATTTCCTCTATCGTTCTAGTATCTGTATGTTGCAAAAATTGTAAATAGTTTTCTAATTTTCGTTCCCCTTTTGAGCTCAGTCACCACCTACAAAACAATACGGATTTTCACCTTTAATTTCTGATGGTAAATCTGAAACACTTTGTAGTGATGAATTTTTTCCCTGCTGTTCTGCATGAGATCTTATTTGCTGGTTTGAATATGACAGATCAAACCTTGGTATACTCCTTGTTTAAACATGACCGAGCAGAAGCTGGTCAAAACTAAAGCCCATTTATGGAGTCTGATATTGCTTGTGATATCAAAAAATACAGATTTGTGTCACTTTTTTTTCTGAGCCCATTTATGGAGTCACTTTTGTTTCTGAGCGGCATTCTTTTTGCTCTCTTTAGGAGAAGGCATTAGGCACTTGTGTCACAATTAGGCCGCCCTTTGTATATTTTCTGTTATATTTTGATTGTTTCAGGATCACTAGGCGAGGTGGTTGTTTTATGTTATCTTCACGAGCATAAAAGCATCACTTTGATCTGCTCATTGTTATTCTTTAATTTAATGCTCATCTTTTCCATTGTCATTATTCCTTGGTTTCCTTTTCCTTCTCCAGGAACTATGGTGTGCCTCTTCACTTGATCCGTGAGCTTTATGAGACATTTCGTAACTTCAAAATTCGCGTGGCTGATTATATACGTTATCGGAAGATTGCTTCAAATATGAATGATCGTTTTCCAGATGCAACACCTGAAGAGCTTACTGTGTAAGCTGCTTTTACTTAAAAGAAACCTTTTGTATTATGCTTTTCTTACTGTTACTATTTGCATCACTTTCTCATTCATTTGCTATCTTTCAGAAGTGATGCAACCTGCATTATATGTCGTGAGGAGATGACAACAGCTAAGAAACTTATTTGCGGGCATCTTTTTCATGTGCACTGCCTGAGGTCGTGGTTAGAAAGACAAAACACGTGTCCTACATGCAGAGCCCTTGTTGTACCACCTGAAAATAGCACTTCTGTTACTGGATCGAGCACTGATGTTCATCAACAAGGTAAAATTTATTCCCTGTGATTGATTTTCTTGATTTTTGATGTACGTTTGTTTTCTATTCAATTTAAGCAAAAATTGCAGTTGTGGTTTTCTTAATTTTTTAAGCGTGTTTGTTTTCTATTCAATTTAAGCAAAAATTGCTGTTACATATTTCTAAAAATTATGTTCTTTATGGGCCTTCTAAATTTGAAGCATTTGACAGTCTAATATAAACAATCAGAAAGCTGGCATAGTTTGATGGTTTTACTTCAAATTGATGAACCGGTAATCATATCTGTGTAAAACAGCAAGCTAACTTTGTCGGTGGGACACAGGTACAAGCGCAGCTAGTACATCTCATGGCTCAGTTGGTGCAAATGCTAATATCACTCAGCAACAGGCTAGACTCCAAGCCGCTGCTTCTGCTGCCTCAATTTATGAAAAGTCTTTTGTTTATCCTTCTCCGAGTACTCTAGTCTGGTATTTTTTTTCTTTTCCTTGTACCTTTTCCATTTTGGCTTCTCATATTCATAATGTTGTTACATCTTTGAAATGCATGCATAACATGAATTCCGTGGATAAAATTTTTCTTTAGACAACAGAAGTTCCTATTTATTTTGTGTCAGGTGAATTCAGTTCATAGAATGCTTTAAGTTCATGACAACTTCCATTTTGATTATAAAAAATTCACGTTGGACATTATTTTATTTTTTATGGAGATGAGATTTCTATATCTGGAAATGATGTTAAGCAGAACTATTAGACAATTGATTCTAGTTCAGCTTGTAAATTCACTGTTGGATGTTGTGATTCTGGATCTCATACATGGGCATGAACAATACTTAATAAAATCATGCTGTTGGCATTAGATTTCTCTATGCTCGCTGGTCAGACCAGGATGTCCTTAACCTGGATCTCATACATAGGCATGAACAATACTTGGAGAAATCAATCTAACACATTCTCTCCATGCTTGCAGGTCACCTGGATATGCTTTACCTCCTCAAACCTTAGCGCATCAGGGCTCTACATTTATGACAAATTCAGATGGACAGCTTCCAGGAGGGAATGTGCAGTACGGGCCAGGGTTGGAAAGCAATTTTATTGGGTCAAATTCACAACTGGATGCACATAAGAAGTTAATTGAGCACCAGATTGAGGTAATTCAGTTTCTATGCATGGCTGCTCTTTTATTTTCCTTGTGTTAAATATTTTGAATCTTAAATTTTTCTGAAGCTATGACTCGATGACCGACTTCAACTTGATCACTGTTTCAATTTTATTTTATGCATTGATAAAATATGTGCCTCTGGGTTGTGGGGCTGAAGCACGCGTGGTTAAAGATCTAGATTTTCTAAGCCTCTTTTTTGTTATAAAATTTTTTTTAGCTTATTTATGCATAGGCATGTACTGATTTTTTCTTTTATGTCAAATTCTGAGTTTATGTGTGTAGAAACTGTTGTATGTGCCTTGACAACTATTGCTGTTCTCCGCCGTACTTGCACAGGTTTCTCTACATGTTCATAACCTTTGGTTTTGGTAGGGATCTGTCGGTCTACTAAAATCTGAAAAGTGCATGGAAGTGTGAATTTTTTTTGGCATACTTCCGGAAATCTGAATATAGATACTTTTCAAGTGTTTGGCTACACTGATGGAAGGAGAACCTGTCCTTAAATATACAACAAAATAATGAGCTCCTTTTCATATAGAAATACCACACAACTACTATATTAGATGCCTATAGTTAGAGAGCAAGAGATGGAATCTATCAAGGGCAGTTTGAACCTGGAAATAATAAACAAAAAACAAAAAATAAATATCACTGCAGTCTGCATACATCCCTTGCTTGTTCAAATATATTGTTTAACTTGGATTTCACCATTTGTACCCCGATACTTGTACAGTTTCTGCAACACCAGCTGAAGCTCATACAAACATCAGATGCCAAGAGGACCGTGGATCAAGTAACGGCTGACGTCAAGGGAAAGGAAGTTTTATCATCATCTTCAGCTAGTCCAGACTGTAGTGAGAATAGCACTTCGGAAGTTATAGATAGATAGGCCATCGCAAGTGTAGATGTTTACAAGGGGGCATAAGAGCAAAGAAATATCCTTCGCGGTGAAGACTTTCTACATGAATTCATCCAAGGTATTGAAAATGGCAAGACCTTGAAAGCCAATGTTATGTATACAGTGTCGTTATGTTCACCTGTGCTTTGGACTACACGTTTCTTGTAAGCCAGCCTTGCTGTACATGCCAAATTATTAGTGCCATAAAATAGGAAAAGACAAATGAGAAATGACCCCTTTCCTCTTTCTATCTTTTGATTTTGAATTTTGTAGGATGGGAAATTCCCGTATTTTAGAAGCTGGAAAAATTTTATCCTTTCGCTTTTTGTACGTTACTACGCTTCCCCTGTATTCTATCATTTCTACGTATATTCAAGTTTAACGTTCGAGTATGGAACTTAAGGAACGCTTCCAAGCTGTTGGAGGTTGGGCGGGTCGAGCTTGAGCCGTAATATTAACATTAGATTGGTTAGAGGGGTTACGCATATCCCCGTTCTTTTTAGACGTATAGTTCAGTAGCCATTGGTAAAATGAACCCAAAATAATTGATAATTCAGTTATGTTGAGGGTGCGTTTGATTGTGAGCATGAAATTTGCATGGAAAGAAAATAAATTTTAGGCAATTCAATTGTCTTGAACTTATTTGTATGGAAATTATTAATTAAATGTGTTTGATTGATTTGGTTTTCAACCTAGAAAATATTATAGTTGTCCATTTTTTATTGATAGGTAGATGAGAGAGAGAAAAAGAGAGAATTATCTGAAAAAATAAATCATCTCTCTGAAGAAAATGAGAATATGGTCACATGACTTAAAGTTGAAAAATAATTTTCATGGAAAAATTTGTCAATCACACTCTAAAAATAGAAATTTGGGTGAAAAATGATATTTTTCATGAAACTAGTGAAGGAAACGTGCGTT
>CAIGRN010140898.1:0-12631 GCA_903798345.1 Fraxinus anomala
ATGATGTTAGTGGTACTTCTTTTAGGTTTTTTTTTTGGGGTCGGGTCGTTAAGATTACTCCGGACGTTATTTCTAGTATCATTCACATTTTGAGAGTTGTCCACCCTCTTTCCCTATCTTACACTTTGGTCCATTCCACGGTGCTGAACACACCGGTGGAGGGTGGTCCAGGTGTGACACGCACTGGATCGTTGTCTACTGACCGACAGATCTTGTTGCGCATTATGTGCACAAATCTGTGGCCAGTTTCTCACACTTCTTCATTATTTATGGAGAAGGCTCATTTTTTGTATGCTCTTCTGCATGGCGATTCCATTGATCTACCTTCTTTCATATGCCAAGTGATTTTGAGAGCCTTCAAGACCATGGGGACTCGGGTTGGGCTACCATATGCTTGTCTTATATATAGGTTAGTCACAGCCTTAGGAGCCAATTTTCCAGAGAGGGTTCCACGACAAGCTTCTCGACCGATTGGCAATACTACCATTGTCCAGAGTACGTCTCATGCTTCTTCTGAGCCTGCACAGTCTGTTGATCCGCCCGTGCCGACTGACTCTATTGATGACCTCATTTTTTTTATCACCCTAATTTTCTAGCTTTTGGTCCTCAATCCTCAGATATTCCATCTACTTCTGTTTTGGCTCCTCCTCCGTCTGAGTCAGTTCCTCCTCCTTCTAGGTCTGTTCCTTTTGCATCTGCTCCAATCGACCCTTCGTCGCTCTTTTGGGATAGATGATAGTGCTTATCAAGCATGAGGCTCGTATGATGGCGGAGATTACGCAGCTACGTGCTACAGCTGATCGATACATTACCGAGTTCACTATACTTCGGGGTGCTGTTGGATATATTCAGCGTGGGCTACGGTGGATTCATCGTCACTGGGATGACGGTTCTGCATTTGAGGAGATGACGGATTCTGATGATGCTGACGGTGCTTCCTAGTTCTGGTCATAGATTTTGATTTTTTTTGGCAGTAGTAGTTTTTGTTGATAGGGGGAGCGTAGATAGTAGACATCTAGATGTTATTTTGTTTGAGTTTACGTGATGTATCTATTTATCAAAAACTGGTTGTACTTATTTGCTTATATATATTGAATGACTTTGGTTATTACATTTTATGTCTTGAGGGGTCGTTGGGGAGAGACATATATACTTTTATATTGCCTATCCGTTCTTCATCTGAGCAATCATATTCTTTTGACATTTAAATTTATATCCCTTGTCATTGTTTGACAAAAATGAGGAAAAGAATTTTACATGAGATAGATTTATTTTTTTGGTGTTTTCACAGGATATGTCTTATTATTTTATCTACTTACCTGGTATATAACTTTTGAATTCAGTTCTGCTAAAATAAGTTTGATGTTTTAGTAGTATCAATGTGTTTTTGTGGTATCTTGAATTGCATTGGTACTATGTCTAAGTTTTGTCCGTGATATGAAATTGAACAATATGCTTACTATGTTAAATTTGAGTTACAATTGCTTAAATGACATCTACAAGTGAACTGTTTGAACTGTGATTAACTTTGATACTGTTTTCCACACATTTTACACTGGTATTTGAGTTGTCTATTTTAGGAAATATGTAATGTAATTTTTTCATTCAAGACAGTTGTTAGTCATAAGGTGTGTCATATTTCGAGTCTGTAATATTTATTTGATTGCTACCTTGATATAGATTATTGTTTTGTCACAAAATACAAAGGGGGAGTTTGTTAGGTTTGAGTTATTTTATGTTATTGACAAATTTTGTGAACAAAAAGACTTAATTGTATAGATTGTAAAAGTTCAAGGAGTAATAAGTAAATAGTTCAAAAGTTAGTTAGTACGTCTAGGGTTTCGAGTTTGGAACAAGGAGGAAAACGATGTGAATTTTCTCTGAACTGTAGCTAAGGGTTGGCTCCAGTTACAAAAGCAGAAACATTGTCGCCAAACTGTCGCCCATCATTCGCTCGAGCGACACGCGTCGCTCAACCGTCGCGAGCCCTTGCTCGAGCGACGGCGTTGTCCGAAAATTTTTTATTTCGCGATTTAAAGGCTTTTCCCCCGACCCATTCGTTTCCTAACCTACCTATAAATATCAAAACACATATGAACGTGAATTGAGTTGGTCAGAGTTCTGAAAATTGAAGGAAGTTGATAGAAGTTTCTATCGCTGAAGAACGGGTCGTTCTTCGTGATCCACGGGAGATAAACGAATCCACAAGGATTGGAGTGCTGCAGGGCAGCAGATTCCACGTAGAGTTTTGACAACAACAGCTAAGAATTGATGTAGGAGAGCACGGGATCCGCGGAAAGGTGTAAGGAGTGCAGTCGGGTGATCAGATAGTACGGATCGTCTAGTCTGGTAGACTGTAAGTTGTTATATTCGTTTATAGTGGATTGACTGGCAAAGTGCCCGGAGTTTTTCCCAGTTGGGTTTTTCCGTGATCATCTTGGTGTTGATTTACTCTTTCATTTTATTTATTGATTGATCATATAAACTGCGGTATTCAAATTTTGAACTAATATGACTGCATGTCTAATCATCTAGAAAATAATTAAAAAGTGACTTGTTGCTATTTAATTCGTTTGTATTTTTAAATTCCGCATATTACACCTATTCACCCCCTCTAGGTGTTGTTAGGGTCGAACTTGCGTTTTTCAATTTAAATATCTAAATTCCTTTAGACTATTTGATACCATTGATTTAAACACCAATTGTCGATTTGGGTTAATTCTTATTAGGTATTGTGAACATGCTATATGGATGTCGTTAAATAGTTCATTGTTAGTTTGTGATTTATCGGTGGAAAATTATTTTGACTTTTTCTGTTGAGAAATATGATAACAGAACATTTTTCATAACATATATTAACTATCTAATAAAACTTGTCACGACTCCTTGAAGGAGAAAAACAGAAAATTAAGGATTATATTAATACAATATCAAGTTCTGTAGATTTGATTGAAAGTTCTAGGAAAGCTAATTTTATGTTATATGTAGTGACAAATTTTACAATTGCTAGTACTTTATTCTCTACTAAATTGGAAAAATGAGCATTTTAAGTTTCTAAAATTTGTACCATTAATTTATGCTATACATTAGTATAAAATTGAGTAATATATTGAACCAGAAGTTCAATTACTAAACGTAATATTGTTTGACATGACCATTGGATCATAACTGGATCAATAATAATGCGAAATTAAAAATTCAAATGGACATTCAACGAAGAATTAGAAGATTATCCAATCCAATTAATTCCTATATGTTATTTGTTCTCTTTATAAAAAAAATGTATCATTAAATATCACTAACTAAAATAGGAACTGAATTCCCTATATTTTTGAAAATTAATTAGTATCTTAAATGAGGTCCCATCATTCTCAACATTAACCATCTAAATATTATTTGTATCTAATATATTTGATACATATACTAGATTATCACATGATATTCACAACCTGAAGCTTGCAAAATTACTGCTCAAATTTTAAATTACAAGCATAATTCTCATATTATACAATGCTAGTGGGCATAAAGCTAACATTTTAATAAGTATTAGTTGGGGTATCGATAAATGGTTTAACACAATTTCTTGTTAGACACCTCCAATTAATTTAATTGAGAACAAAATACTTTTCATTTCTGTTTAAAGAATGCTATTATGCATCATGCCATCATCAAGTTCTCCCTATTTTAATTGACTTATGGTTAGAGCCTGATTTCTTCATCTAATTAGGCCATGTTTGTCTCTTATTATTCCAAAACATTGTTTATTATAGTAAGATTTTCTACCACACATTCACCCAATAAAATATTTTACACACAAACCAATAAAATTATTTTAAATTTCAACCACACATTCTTCAAAAAATATTATTCATTACTCAATTTCTTTTACAATAATGGGAGACAAACACACACTTATTTAATAGAGCAATATATGTACAATTAATTCACCACAAAACATGATGAAAAATAAAGAATGTTGAGAATAAATGCATAGTTTGAACCCTTATTTAAAAACGGGTGATATTTTATAAAACAGTTTGTTGATGTCAATTTGATTGGATAATTCTCTCAGAATTAGGGGGTTGAATTAAGAACAAAATAATGTAAAAATACATCATTATCTCAATCCTCGTAAAAGATATTTCAAACCAAAATTTGAAAGATAATTCAATTAAATATATTTACTAACTAAAGAGATCAATAATATCTCACGCATCAACTTTTAATGCTCCAATTCGAATTAACTTCGTGGAGGATAATTAATTAATATTATATTTGATAAATTTATGGCACATCTGAAGCGTGACAATATTCAATTTTAATACAAAAACCTCTAAATGAAAATGGAGTAATTTACAAAGATATTCCCATTAAAGAGGTATATACTCTTGATGAGTATTTATACATAACAAATTATAAAAATCTAGAAGGGTTTTAGGTACTAGATATGTTGAAAATTGAGACATCTCTATAACTTATGTCATTATGAGAAAAGAAATAGAATCGAAAAAGAAAAATTTTTCGACAACACTTTTTGCACATGATGTACTACATCATATTATGAATAGCTAGGAATCGAAATATATTCATCGAAGCTTATCGATCAAATAAATAATTGGCCAAATAAAAAGTAAAATCGTAAGATGAAATGCACGACTCTCAACATAGCGAATTTTGTAAAGATAGTGGTGGATGAAATTATGTCTGTATCTTGTCATCCTGACAATGCATGGAACTTGAAATACGGTTACAGTCAACTCATATGGCATGATTATTAGTGTTATCCCAGAATGATTTAATATACTAAATCACTATATGTTCCTTGTTACTATGAAATCAATTCTTATTGCAACTAATCGTCTCAACCATCTTTACATTGAATGGGCTACATAAGGAATTGAAAGATCGACCACAATTAGAGAATGCAGACTCAAAAGTAACCGTTGATATTTAAATAGTTAACACTTCTCTGATAATTCGGGATACAATCTTGTGCTCACTTGCATTCAATTTTCACTAAAGTAATGTAACTACAGACTTATTGGTCAAATATTCAGATTGATCATTTAAGTACCCCACAAAATCATTTTAGTGATTAATAGTTAAATCTAGCAGCTAAATTAAGAATAAGTGATAAATTCAGTGACTTAACAAGGAAATTGAGCCCATGTTCAAAAACTAAATAACATATTTGTGGAATAAATTATTTTGCGCGTAAATTTAAGTTTTTTTCCTACTTTTTAAACACACATTTTACAAAAAATTACTATTCAAAATTTCATTTCCCCAAAATGATGGCCATCAAAAAAGGGTCATGGGACAAAAAATAAAAAATAAAATCATTCATCTAAAATTTAAGAGAGTCCGATACAAATCAAAACAAAACAACGCTACCAATAAAATATACAAAAAAAAAAAAAAAATTATCAATTTTTTGTTTTTTGGTACACGAAAATTGAGCCAATTTTGAAAAAATATTAGTAGAAGGAAAAAAATGGTGTGAGTTTGAATTAAATCTAGACCCTTGTATGATCATCATTTTAAAAAAAAAAATACATTTTTTTAACTACACATTCTTCAATAAAATAATATTCTATGCAAACCCAATTTTTTTTCTTATGCCATACATTCTCTATCAATCTACTATTCCAAAATACATTTACATAAAAAATGAGTCTCAAACATCATTTAATTGTCCACTAAATTGTAATAGGCGATCGATGAATATGCTTCAATAATAAACATTAAGTGCTTCAGCCAAATTGAGGGTTTTGCATTCATAATTATGATAAAATTAATCATTGATCAGACATTGGATTTACTCCTCAATGATCACCAGTTCGAGTCCCCACATGATCATTGAGGTGAGTACCCAACCGTAAATTTCAAGGTCCCATGGGATTAGTCGAGATACGCACAAGCTGACCCGGATATCCACTATTATAAAAAAAAAATTATTATAAAATTAATTGAGATGAATAATTATCTAATTGAGTTTAGTTAGGTGGTGTATTTAGCCCTTGTTTGATGGTGTTAAAATCAAAATTTTATTAGATTTTGATAGAAGATGATGAAATATGTGATTAAAAAGTTGTGGAACCTATTAAATGTATAGTTAAATTATTGATTTTGGCTTAAATTAAAATCTATATTTTATTCAATAACAAACGTGGGCTTGGTTGTGTCTAATATTAAGCCCTTGTTTAAACAATTTATTTTGGAATAATGTTTTTTAAGAATGTGTAGTTAAAAAATAATTTTTTTCGATTTCAGTGTAAATTATTTTATTGAAAAATATGTGGTTGAAAATAATTTTTGAAAGAAAATGAGTTTTTGATAAAATGGGGCTTAAACGAGGGCTTAATTGGGATTCATTTAATTTCAATTGGATTGAAAAAAATTAAAATTAATTTATTTTATAATTTGTTTTATAAACGTTTTACGATTTTGAAAACAATTTGCAAAATTGAAAACTCAATCAAAACACTTTGATTTTATTCAAAATCAAAACGTGAGATCAACGATTTTCAGACAAAAAGTGATTTAATTTAATTGACGATTTCTCCGATTTCTTTGATCAGCATAGGTAAATCCTTTCTTCGTCATGTTTCCCTTTCTCCGATTTATAAAGTTTATATAAAAATCGTAATCTAATAAAGACTTTTTCTAGGGTTGGCCTAAAAATCCTTCATCCCGATAATTGCGGGACCTGCCTCGAATGGGAAGGATTATCAGGCTAACCGGAGAAACGTGGCAGGTACGGAAATCATAATCTCCGTCCCGTTTAAAGTCAATTTCAAATTTAACTTTTTTATCAAATAAAAATAAAAAATTTATCATTATTTTTAAAGAAAATGTGAGTTATTCTTAACAAATTAGAAAAAAAAAATAATATTTACTAATTAATTACATAAAAAAATAAAAAAAAAAAAATAAAAAAATAAAAAATAAAAAAATAAATGGGGGAATAAATAGGGCAGAGACTGACCCTGTCCCGAACCCCACTTTAACCGGTTATGGAATTGGAAAAGATAACAAAAATATCGACCGGACCGAAATCATCGACCTGTCTCTATCTTATGTCAACCGGTTTCATACCTGTCCCTTGTCATCCTCTCTCCAGCCACTTCTCGTGCGTTCAAAGGAACTGTTTGAAAAAGCACCGTCAGGTCTCAAACGATCAATTTCAACGTGAACTGTGAAACACTGCAATTCTTGTTCCCACAGTAACAAACTTCCCCTTTCAATTCTTCCATTTTCCCGCCATTGCTAACAAATTCTTCTGCTGCAGTCCTCTCTCTAACGACACCATATATATACACAAACACACAAGTTCATAGACCCAGTACAAACACGACCTGATATGTGAAGAAAAATGGAGACTAGGAAGAGAAAACCCTTATCAGACCTGACAAATTCCTTCAATTTAATCTCTACCTACACTCTCCGCAAGCTTGTCGCCTCAAAAACCCCAAATTCAATTCTGAAATCAAATCCAAGTTCCAGAACTGAGAAGCTATGTTCCGATTCCGACACCAAGTCCGGCACCAGTATCGGGTCATCCAATGTTAGCGCCGCCCGTAATTCGCATACTGTTCAATTTTCTACAGAACCTTGTCGTCCACTCTCGTCAATTGCCTCACCTGGTAATTATGTTTAGGTATATTTACTTGTATGTGCATTTTTTGTATGAATGAGCGTTCTTATGTGCTCACGTTTTTATTGATTTAGAAATCTAGGGTTTGGCATGCCCAAATTCGCATGTATGAATGAGTGAATTTTATTTTTATTTTATTTTTATCAGGGAGCGGAGGATAATTTTGAAATTTGTTGTTTATATGGGATGTTTTACTTTCTGTGTTACTAGTTAGATTCTGAATCCTGCTCTTTCAATGAAATAATTACTTGTTATTTTTAGTCATTGTCACTAGTATTTTCATTTTTCTTTGGGACTTTTAATTTACTTACCATTATTTTGTTGTTGATTTATGCTGGGAAGTTTAAGGGGTGCTTTGATAGTTTGAAATTTGAATTTAGGGTCTTTCAGGGGACATTATTTTTGAAGTTTAGTTTAACAAGTTCTTGGTTTGCTTAGATTATCTAGTAAGAGAGTAGAACTGATTTATATGGACATCATACATGTGTAATTAGTTTCTCTTCTATTCCATTCTGGGTGTTTGCAAATGTTGTTTTGACCCAGTACTTAAAGATCGAGATGCTTTGCAGTGGTTAGCAATTTTCTGTGCATGTTCTTATTTCTTGTTCTTGCGTAGTTTATATTCTACGGATAATAGAGAGCTAATCTGTACCTTACTGCTTACTGAAGGGGATGGGAAAACTAAGAATGGAGCATCCAGTTGAAGACAGACAACATATGGGCCTCAGAGAAGATGAGAGGTTGTTGCTGCAACCTTTAGCTCCACCCCTCTTTTAAAGATGAAGGATAAAGGAAAGGCAATTACTGTACCATCCTATTGCCCACCTCCTGAGAAAACAGAGGACTATGGGAAACCAATTTGCGGTTCTTGTAGTTCACTGGTGAAAGAAATGGAAAAGGTGAAAGGAAATCTCAGTCCTAATGGATATATTGATAAAGTGGAAGTTGGGAAAGAAATTCCCAGTCATTCTAGCTGTTTATTTGAAAAAGGAGAGAAAGGGAAGACAATTCTCATCATTTCTGGCTGCTCAATTGCGAAAACAAAAGAGCTGGGGATGGGAATCCTTAATCCTTCTAACTGCTCATATGACAGAAGAAAGGAAAGAGGGGTTGTCATCTGTAGGCATAAGTCCTCACTCTATAAAACAAAAGAGATGGGGAAGACAATCCTCAATCCTTCTAGCTCATCAGTTGAGAAAACAAAGGATAAAGAGAAGGCTGTTCTCAATGCTTCTGGCTGCTCAATAGTGAAAACAAAAGGGTTGATCCTTAATCCTTTTAGCAGTTCATATGAGGAAAGAAAGATAAGAGGGGTTGTGATCCATTGTCCTTCTATCTCCTCACTCGAGAAAACAAAAGAGATACGGAAGACAATCCTCTATCCTTCTAGCTGGGCTGAGAAAACAAACGATAAAGAGAAGACTGTTCTCAATCCTTTTGGCTGCTCAATTGAGAAAACAGAGGAAAAAGGAAAGTCCATTCTCAATCCTTTTGGCTCCTCGTTTGAGGCGACAAAGAAGAGAGGGAAGGCGATTCTCGTTCCTAGCTCAGTTGAAAAAATAAAAGATAAAGGGGCATCTGCTACTGAGCCGGTTAATTACACTTCTTGGAGAAGAAAAAGTGGAAAGAGGACTATAGATATTGCGGCTTCTAGTTGTCCTCCTTTACTGAAAACCAAGTAGCATACTCTTTCCCTCCCACTCTCTACTCACACTTACACAAACACGTACACATATGCACACACAGCAAATATCTGTAATATGTTCTGTTTATGCCAAATTGGACTTTGTGTACTTTTGAAATGATAGCCTGATTTGTCTTACAGCGCAGACTGTCGTGACTCTTTGAGAATTGAGAGCTTGTACTAAGTGTATAATATGCTTATTTTAAAATTCCAGATGCATTGGAGTAACTGGTTTCTAATTATAGACAAATGTAATGTCATAAGTTATATAGCATAGTTGATTTCTTGTGCCTCTTATTATTTTAATGATACATCAAGTTTTCTCAGATTTTGGTTTGTGCTCGTAATCTAAACAGTAATGTTATTATGGGAGCAAGCCAGCAAGTCAGCGACTAATATATTTCTTCTAATTCTCTGCCTGTAGCTATTGCTCGTGCTGATCTTTTTTAATGCTTTTTCTGTTTAGGAATGGTTTTAATGAATCTCGAGATGTTAAACCATCAAAGTCATGGACTGATCTTCACCATAAGCGTAAAAAGGTTTGTACAGATTTCTCATTTCTTGACACAAGGAATTCAAAACTGCAATGTTTTTGGTTATTGCTTTCGATTCCTGTCAGTATTATTCTGTCACAGCTTTCACTTATGCCTTCTCTTGTGGAACTAAAGTTTCATTTGATTCCCCTTCTATTTTCTTTGTTTGCACCTAAATCCCATTTGAATTCGACATCAAGTAGTTTCAGTGGATATACGACATCTTCTTTTATTTTCTAATTGAATGAAATTATTTATTGGAGATTTAGATAACTACAATATTAAAGTAGGCTAATTTGGATATTGAGGCTATCCATGAAGTGTAGCATAAGATTCATTATAAACTAATATTATAACTGAAAACATATTAAAATACAATATTACACTCACAATATATCTTGAACTATCTGAAAAATCCATGATAAACCATTTCAAATAAATTAAAAGTCTAATTTGCAACTGGATGCATAAAATAGATGGAGAAAAGTAGAAAATAAACGCAATCACATAACAGCTGCTAATCTACACTGAAAATTAGAAGTCTAAAATAAATGGAACAGCTAGTGAAGTACTTAAGAAATTTGTTTATTTGACTTTAAATGGAAATAAATCCAAAGCAAAGAAAACAAAACACAGTGCCAGTGGTGACAATAAGAAATGTATAAACAGAAACAAGAGTAAGTTGCCTGTCTGGTAGTTTTTGCTATCAGTTTTATGCTATCAGAAAGCTGTAATTTCACTTGGGGCATCACGCTTTAGCTGTAAGAGCTAGTGCGTACATGAGCTCTGCATTTCTTTTCTTTAATCTCCAGTCTTTTTCTTTTTAATTTTTTGTGCTGGGCTTAGTCTAAAACAGCCAAAAAACCCTTGAAACACTTTGGCTATGAAAAATCAACCCTAAAAATCTGTGACTTAAAAATCTCAGAATGCTCACCTGTGGCCTTGAGGTATGGGTCTAAGTAAGTTGAGGCTTAAGCCTTGACTGAGGACGCAGGTTTGGCAAATAAGCTCATGGCTTGTAAGCCATGGACCCCACACAAATGTGTGGTTAAAAATATCGGCGTAGGTTCCACACAAAATGAGAAATAGTAAGCTATAAGCCATGGGCTTATTTGCAGAACATGCTCAAGTGTAAGCCTTAAGTCTCCTAATAAAAGCCTTGTGCTAGGTAGCTCTCAAGGCTTAAGCCTTGGGCACTTTCAAAAACACAAGATAGTGGTTTTATCTGGTTTTTAACTTTCTGAGGAAATTCAACTGAACTAAGAGCATTATAAAACTGAATTCAAAGCAGCAGACTAGGTTGTCATTTATTTTAATATGTCCTAATTTCTATTTTACAATAAAATATTAGGCCTTTTTTTTTTTGGCTGTATGATCAGCCCTTTCTTTTGAGTGGCGCTGAACCATATGGAAAAAAATTGTACTATAATAAACAAAAATTATATTTGTGATAGGTCTTTTGACTAGTTGACCATTTAGTCGTTGATGCTATTATATAAAGAATATTTATACTAAAATTTCTTGGTAGATAGAATGGTGGCTCTGCTATTGGGAATTTTGGAGTTGTCCAAGCATGAAAGCCTCCATAGAATAGGGGTGTGATAGATAGTGAGATAATATTGTCTGTTTAATTTCACATAAAGCATCATTGCTCTCTCTTATGACTACTACAATCCAAATTCCCATCAGTATTGAACTTTGATGGTTAAAGGTTACACGACTGCCCTAACATCTCATTGTAATGTTCTTTGACTGCTGTTGGTGTTGGCTATGAACATCCCCAACTTTGGCAAAAACCATTATATTTATTTAAAGCATTTAACATCACATTCTGATGGTGGCTCAAACTGGGTTACGGAAAAGATAGGAGATGGAGTGTAACCAATTCTAATAATACATGAAATCAAAAAAGGGCTTTTTCATTCAAGACTATCCTGTCCCAAAAACGCCTTTTATAGAGCAACTATGCAATACTAATTTATTTGCCAAAATCCAGTATTGATGTTTCATGGATAATGTGGTTTGCAGAAAAGGTGCATGCAGCAGAAAGGTGCTAATGAGTTTTGCTTGCCACCAGATTTTATTGAAAAGCAGAGAGCATATTTTGAAGAAGTTGACAAGTTTGAATTGCCAGTAGAGGAAGTATAACAAGATGAGTTACGACGAGAAAGAGAGAGAGTATAATTAGCTGTACAAAGTGGGTGTTTCTAACACACAGGTTCTTATATAGTCCCAATGTGATATGTCAATTGGGGGTGATGTGTTTCTTGCCAATATTTACGTTAGTTTATTTTAGTAGGTGATTCTAATGCTGCTGAATACGTGTAGATAAGGCTTAGCTTCCCGAGGGAGTGTATTGTACTTCCAATTGTAGCCTTTCCTGTCAAAGTGTGTTATTCCGTACTTATACGAATTTTCTTTTGTAGCCACTCAACATCAGTATAACCTGCATATCTATCCATTTTTCCTCCGTAAGTTTATGTTAAATATAAAGCTGTAACTGATGTAGAATCAATGGAAGAAGGAAAGAGAAGAAGAAGAAGAAGCCAGGAAGAAGAAGAAGGGGAAGGGGAAAAACGAAGCCATCGTCAAACAAAATTTTATTCCATCATCAACTGTTTCTCAATGTCCAATGCAATTCATATAAATAGAAGAAAACGAGAAAAGCTAATGTATAAAAGGGCATTGGGCCAGCCCGCTACGACAAGCCCAATAAAATGAAGACATAATTAATAGAATTCAATAACAATAAAATAA
>CAIGRN010140904.1:0-10468 GCA_903798345.1 Fraxinus anomala
CTGGATTGGAATATAACAAACAAGCGTTCGAAGAACTAATTTGCCATATGCGGCTTCAATCTTTTGAATTTTGCTACTTGTACATAAAAAATGTACATAATAGATTACATAATATAAATTGAATAGAAAAAACTGGATGAAAAAGATAATTACGTTTTAAAGTGGCAAATGATAGAGTGTCATATGACATTATGTAATTTATTATATAAATATTAATGTACATGTAGCAAGATCTAAATTTTATTCAGTACCCTTTTCAAATGTTAATTCAAAAGAGATTTTAAACATGAAGAAAAAAAAAGAATAACTCGCACACTGGCATAAGAATTCTATAATAGGGAACAACATCTACAGTAAACAGAGAGCATAAGGGCAATATCCAACGTTAATAACAAAAGACAGTAGAGACTGAAGAGATGGTCGATACAACTTGAGCTCTATCTTCCGAACCAAAAAAAAAAAAAAGAAAAAAGCAAGGAGTAATTAGTGAGTCGGGGCTACTTCAGCGCAACAATCCAATCCATTTTATCCTCGGTAAGTCCCATTTGTAGGCTAGTAAGTGCTGAATATAGTTGTTGTGACACAAGGCCAACTTCGTCTCTTCCATAACTCACTCTGCACAAGGTACAATACATGTTGTTACGTATTGATAAAGCTAATGAAATCACTTCGATACCGTGCATCAGAAGAACAGGTTCTAAAAGCGCTCTCATTCAAGCGGATAAAGAGCACCACTTTACCCAAATGATTGTGTTTCTTATAGAAGAAAGACTTCCACACAAACTTTTCCTTTCTAAACCCTGCAGCCCCACCACATAACCCAGGCCTTCTCAAACTGAAAAGTTCATTGAAAGGGCTCATGTAATAATAAGAAATAGGTTTCAAAAAAATGCAAAAATCAAGAGAGTCTGCTCTTGACGGAACTTAATTTTCTACAGCAAGCCAATGCCATGATTTCAAATTCGAAGTTTTATGTGATTTCCAAATTCTACATATCAAGTTTACACTTGAGGTAATTCTTAGATGGATAATTAAATTAAAAAGAAAAAAATAACACAAAAAGGTGAAAACGAGGAGAAAAATATACAGTTTTATGGGAAAGATAAATTGAATCTGGATTGTATTTTAGTTAATTCTAAGTTCATCCTATCATAGAGCATCGTGCAACTAGTAGATAGAAACTACCTTTTACCCAGATAAGCTATACTGCCTACAGGGGATATAACCACTGCTGTTCCCGTACAAAAAACTTCATCAGCATCAAGCAATTCATCAACTGTTATCAAGCGTTCCTCAACCTACATATCAAGAGAAAAAACCCTATCACCCACTTAGCTAATCCTGGAATGCAACTAAATAAGCTTCCTCAAAGAATGTGCTATAGATTCTATTGCAAATTATGTGAAGGTTGTTATTTCCATGAATTTGATCGATACGCATGGTTATAACCACGCCAATGAGATCATAATTTGTCCCTCTTACAAGCTACAAGAAGTTGTGGATCCACGTAAAGGGGCTAATAAACCAAGAAAACCATATTTTTTTCCCGGATAGGTCACCTCTTGCTTAATTGCCGGTGGAAGATTATATCTTGTAATGCACGTTTAGATAACTATTATCCATTATTATCTACACATTTCATTGAATCTACTACTATTTTTCTTACTATTCCTATTTATAAACCATTAAAGATCCGTTTGGATACAAAGAATATTGGTTTCCAAACATTAATTTCAACCACATATTCATATATTATCCACACATTTCATAGGATCCACTATTATATCTCTTTAAATTTGTCAAATGGAGGATTAATGTTTTAAAAGCTCAGCAAGTACCTGATATCCTTGACTGACAGCAACATCAATTATACTCTTTCGTGTAATGCCGGGTAGGATGGTCCCTTTTATCGCAGGAGTATGTATCACATTACCCTGGAATAGTTTTTTATTTGAGATTAGCTTTTACATTTGTAAATTTGTGATGATGATGATGATGAAGGCCCATCCAAGGCATTTAAATTACTGGAGAATGTGTATCATGCAATTATAATCCAATAATGTCGATGATAAGGATCTAGACGATGTATACTTGCATGATAGGTTTTACTAATTCATCCATTTATTCAGATACATCTACACCTCATTATGCAATCCAATTACAGAATCAGTACTAGAAACAAAAGCGACCCAATCTTTTTATTTTTTTTAACCTCAGCATCGAGAATAATAACATAATTATCTCATTATTGAGAATGTTCTTAATGTTCATATATATATGATGCATCTTGAGGTAATTCAACAAATATGGTGTACCTTCACAACAAGTATGTTGCTAGAGGACACCTCTTCTAGATATCTTTTGTGAACACTATCCAGATACAGAACATCAGAAAAGCCTTTGGCTTTTGCAGCACTATGCGTCTTTAGAACCTACAAAATACAATGCAAAATAAAAAAGGGTGCATCAAAATAAGCAGAATCCATATTTGAATGCTAGAGTAAAAAAGAGAAACTCCTTAGTTTAGTTAACACGGTTGTCTTTCCTGGATAGAGAGAGGTAGCATAAGGTATCTTAAAATGTAAAGCCACCCCCACTATACTCAATATAGTATGAATGCAGTAACAAGTAGCTAAGCACCCTTTGCATCCTTGTTATCAAGGATTTAATGCAATTTCAAAGCAATGTGAATATCTAGTAATGTAGAGGAAAAGGATAAGCTTACTCCAGCATAATTTCCAATAGTCTTAACTCCCCCAGTACCACCAGGTGTAGCTCGATGCATTTCAGTCTCGACAATCAGATGTATCGGTGCCAAACCTTCCTGGCAAAAGAGTAAACAGAAAGTAACTGAACGACATCAAGAAGTCTGCAATAGAAACTTGTATTGAAATCTTAAAGGTGGTGTAGAGTGCCAAACCAAAAATACCATTCTTTGATTATAAGCAACAGCAGAACAAGCAATAATTAAGTAAATACTGATACATCCAACACAAAGAAAACATCAAATGTTTGAATGGTAACATAAATCCTATGCCTCAATTCCAGTCTGTTTTGTGTCCTTTTTTTTCCATTTTCCATTTGCCTCTTTTAGTTACGCACGTACTGTTAGCTGCTTTTGGCCATCTTTCTGTATATTTATGAATTATATAATTTACCATTCAATGAACTTAAATCCTCAAAATCTGATAATATTGCCTCAGGAACTCTAACATTTTGCTACTTCTAGTGAATTGTTTATTCCATTTCATGAATATTTGTAATGAATATGGGTGGAAAGATTGGAAAAGCAGTTGACAAGAAAAGTTAATTGGACTTTATCCATATAGATTTTTGAGCTCTATCTTCGCCTGAAATTTAAATGGAAACAGCATAACGGCTTCACAGGCATGCGAGAAACGACTATTATACCTTGAAATAGTTCCCCACAGGAGATACATAAATCAAAAAGGTGTATTCAGGAGCTGGTGCAAGTCCTAGAACAGCTCCACTCCCCATAAGCAATGGTCTTATATATAAAGAACCTTTACCCGGTGGGGGAATCTGAAATAAGATAGCAATATAAAACCACTCAGTTATCTAAACACCACTACACAAAAATAAGTAAATACAATCTTATTGAAATGCTAAACTGTCGGATTACCCATCTTTCATTTGCTAAAACAGTTTCTTTTACAGCTTCAACAAACTGTTCTACAGTAGGAGAAGGCGTGCACATACGCTCAGCACCCATCCTTAAACGGATAGCATTTTCCTCAGGCCGAAAGAGTAAAATGTTGCCATCATATTTCCGATGAGCTTTTAAACCTTCAAACAATCCCTACAAGTTATTTTTCAAAAAATTAATTCAGCAAAAGTGAAGCAAACCTGACGCAAACAAGTTATAAACAAACTGAAAGAACCGCACTATCAAAAGTAGTAAAAGAAATACTTACCTGTCCATAATTTAAAATCCCAGCACATGGGCTCAACTCAATGTTCCCAAAACGTTGCAATTCTCCTTTAGAAAAGTTTTCACCTTGAGAACATTTCATAATATACATATAATCAGTGGACATGAACCCGAACCCAAGGTTGTCCCAATCAATGTCGGCTAATTCTAGCACCATGTCTGCTGAGGGGTGGGGTTGTGAAATGTGGAGTTTGTTGTTTTGAAGTTGGTGTTGGTTTCTCTTGATATCACATGCAAATGATAGTGTAGTGCTATATATAATAGTTGGAGAAGAAGAAACATGGGAATGGGATCAAATTATCACTGGAATTTTCTGAAGTAGAGAGGAAAAAGATGGGACTTTATGTATAAATTAATGAAAGAACCGTAGACCGAGATTTTTCTCATTTGCTTCTCTATACCTACCAAACAACGGATAATCTAACTTCTTCTGATATTATCTAAATTATAAATAATGAAAAGTAATTATTAAAATACTTTATTTCAGACAAAAGAAGTTTTGTTGACAGGTCAAGAAATGTTTTCATTGAATAATCTGAACTAATTAATGCACTAGAGGAACCAAACAAAAGGACTAGTGCTCAATTTCTACATTTGTCAAATGGTTATTTAGAAAAATCATGTGTGACAATTTGAACAGGCAGCTTCAAGAAAAAAAAAAAATTATATTTTCTAAGAAGTTTATCTAACAAAGTGAACTCCTTAGTCTCTGTAATTGACTGAATATCATATATATATATATATATGTTGGCAAATAACGATATTACCGTGCAATAATTTGAGCAGAATAATGATTTAAAAAAATGAACAAAATAAAATGATAATGGTCAAGATAAGAATTCGACCATTGACTTATAATAGTAGCACTTGTGCACTACACTAGTGCGTGATGATATTCCGGCACTCGTGTCTCAAGATACAACAACCTTAACTTATAATAGTAGCACTCGTGTTAAGGACTATTGGCGGCGCGCGCATATGCGTTTTGGCTTAACCTACTAGCATGTAAGTTATCTCCCCTTCAAAAACTATTGATACTCCTTGGAACCCAAATTCAAGTCCCAAATTTGAGCAATATTAAGTGGTTTCTATTCTTTAGTTTTCCCGTGGGATTCTCATTTTTTAATTTTTCACCAATTTTTATTCCCAATTTATTTCAACTTCAAGTGGTCATCTTTTGGCCTTAATTTCTCGTTCACCTTAATTGGTTTTGAGAAAATAAATAAATTATGATGCTATCAAAAATCGTACATGTTGACTTCCGAGCTGATGACTCAGAATGAGCACGAACAAGATCTTACGATACCTGAAACAAAGGCGTCGATGTGTGTCCACGTCGCCCCTTTGATGCTTAAGTCAAAGAGAGAATTTAAGAAAATATATGTACTAAAAAACTAGGTGAAAACGTACCGTAATAATGAATTGGAATGATGTATTTATAGAGGTAGGTAGTGGACTCCTAATAGGATTGCAACGCTGTTATTCATAGGAATTCTACGGCGTTTGGGAGTTGTCATTTGATTAGTTTTGTCTCTTCCATGTGTTTGGATAAGGTTGGGACACCGATGGTGGAATCCTGTGAGGATGAGGTAACACATTAACAGAAGGACTCCCTCTTGGGTTTGGGGAGTCTCGGTAAGTCGAGGGCTAGTCATAATCTTGAGGAAGGCACAGAGTACTTTCCCGAGGACATATGCCTGAGGATGTCACGAGGTTTTTGAAGCCAATTTGGAAAGGTCTTCCTCGGGTCTCATATGCTCGAGCTACAGGGTAAATTATTCCTCATCAGTGGCCTCGTGCATCCGTGCTAGGGCCTCGTACTTGAGATTCCGAGATGTGATGCAAATGATAATGATGACAAGAATGTCAAACCTCGGGGATAGATAGGACACCATGGTATAGGAATGATCAGTTCTCCAAGCCTCGATGTCCAGTCTTGTGAATGGGATGCTCCGATTTTTAATTTAGGTTGAACAGCCCTTGGGATGGGCTGCTCAACCTTTTTAATTGGGGCTAAACAACCTTTGAAATGGGATGCTCAAACTTTTAATTGGGGGCTGAACAGCCTTTGAAATGGGTTGCTCGGACTTTTAATTTAGGCTGAATAGCCTTTGAAATGGACTGCTCAGACTTTTAATTTGGGTTAATGGGCTGCTCGACCTTTTTAATTGGGACTGAACAGCCTTTGAAATGGGCTGCTCAGACTTTTAATTTGGGTTGAGCAGCCTTTGGAATGGGCTGCTCAACCTTTTTAAGTGGGGCTGAACAACCTTTGAAATGGGCTGCTCAATCTAGGGTTCGTGGTGGTGTGACACGTGGTCTCGATATTAGAGCCCCTGATTGTCCTGGGTGGGTGGATGTTTGCCACATGGCAAGATGGAAGGGTAAGATTGAAGGACCCTTGGGCTTCTTCAAAATCCTATAAATACTCCCATACCCCCACCTTACTTGTCACTACTCTCTTTCTGAAACATCCTCGGATCACCATGGGCTTGCTGTTCATTTAAGGTAAGACCTCGAGACTCAGTAGATAAATTTAAGTTTAGAACCTAACGATGTCTTCTGATAGTTCGTCGGGGTCGAGCTCAACGTCCGAGGATATTGGTCATTCCATTATACCTCTGGCAGTCCCCTTAGATACTAGACTTGTTCTGAATTACCCCTACTTTAGAAGTTGATATAAGGAGCACGAAGTCATAAGTGTAGCCAGGGAGTTTGGGCTTATGCCGAGGTGTGACATTATAACTCCCGGGCCCGAGGATAGTATACTTAGTGCTCGAGAATGAGAGATTATGGTTTTTAGGGACTCCTTGAAGAGTGGGTTTAGGTGGCCTCTGCATCATTTCTTCATTGAGTTTCTGGTCGAGCACTTCATGTGTCTGGGCAGCTCGTCCCTAACGCATGGAGGATGATTTTTTTTTTTTATAGCATGTAGGTTCCTGTCCATAACACTTAGGCTCGACCTCCTTAGGATGGTGTTCGAGTTAAAATCATTACCGGGCTATAACTGTTTCGTATATATGTCAACCCAAGGTAGATTTAAGATCCCCAAAATGTCGAGCTCCTTCAAAGGGTGGAAGCAAAAATACTTTTTTATTTATCCTCAGGATCCTGATCACCCTTTTAGTCATCGGTGGACTATCCCGGATACTGCTCGATTTAACGAACGCCATGCCTATTTCGAAATTTTAGAAAGAGATAGGTGGAGTTTGGAGGATCTCGAGCCATTATGTTTTGACCTCGATGATATGCTCGGGGACCTAGAGAATGTCAAAGGTCATGAGGGTAAGACCTAACTTTTTGCATTTTTATTCATCATTGAATCCCGATTAAACCTCGAGTTAAAAACTGTCTTTTTGTAGAAGACATGACTTTTGATCCTCGAGCTCTGGCGACGGGTCAGAAATCGAAGATCCTCCAGACTCAAGACGATTGACCCGCTGCTTCAGCTCTACTTAAGACGAGATCTCCAACCCTGAACTTCCTGGATCTTACCCTGTTGTTGAAGTATTTGGCTGTTCTGTTCTGGTAAGAAGCAACTTTTATAGAGGCTTGTTCTCTTACTTCTTCAAGAAGGTCAAGATGTTCTGTTGTATGCCCGTCGATCCCGGGCTCAAGTCTCCTAAGGCTCGGCAGTTGGAAGCGTAGCTTCTATCCCAAATGCCAGCATTAAAGGGGTTTCTCCTATTGTCGTTTTGTGGGATGTCCTATATGTCCAAAGTATGGAGGGTAGCTCGTCGGTCCAAGATCCTCTAGCTTCTCCGAGCCTCGTTTTGAGGTCTTGCAAAATGATTCGATTTGTTACCTCGGCTAGGCTATTACTTTGTGGGTGTGCAACCGACGTAAGGCGGTGGTCAATCCCCAAGTTGGTGTAGAAGCTCTTGAACTGTTGGTTGTCGAATTGTCTCTCGTTATCAGTTATGAGGACCTTGGGTATCCCACACCTACAAATGATGGATTTCCAAACGAACGACCTCAGCTTGGGTTCTGAAATTGTAGCCAAGGGCTCGATATCGGTCCATTTAGTAAAATACTCCACGGCTACCGCGACAAATTTCAATTGCCCTCGAGCAAGTGGGAAAGGATCGAGGATGTCCATGCCCCATTGCTCGAATGGTACGGCATAATAAATGGGAGTGAGCTCCTCGACTGGAGAGTGGATGACGTTGTCGAAACTTTGACACTTATCACATCTTTTAACGTAGTCAATAGCATCCTTCTTCATGGTAGGCCAGTAATATCCATATCTTATAAGTTTGAAGGCTAGGGCCCGAGCTCTTTGATGATTCCCGCATATACCCTCGTGGACCTCTGCTAAGGCTGCTTCTGAAGGTTTGAGGTACCGAAGATATGAAAGAGTAAAACTTCGACGAAATAAAACTCCATTGATCATGCAATATCGTGGTGCTCGAGCACGAATGCTCCTCACCAACCGCGGATCATCAGGTAAATTTCCATTAGTTATATAATCGACTATCGGGTCCATCCAGTAGGGCTCATGCTCAATATCCATGATGGAGGGTGCTTGACTTATGCTTGGCTCTGTTACAAACTTGACGTGGACTGTTCTGTCGAGGCCATCAATCCCGATGAAGACAAGTCTGGACAATGCATCATTTCTTTCAAATGTCCTCTCAATCTGGCAGACCACTAGTTGCGAATCGCTGCAAATTTTTATGTGATCAAGCTCAAGACTGATGGCAAGCTCTTGTGCGATTATAACTGTTTCATTGTTTGTAGCGTCAAATTCAAATCGGAGTGCACATTGTACTTCTGTATGTCTGTCCAGACTGATGAGTATGACCCTGCACCCGAGCCCGAGGAGTTTGACACCCCGTCTATATATATTTTCCATGCGTCCACTGCATTGTTGGTCTGGTTATCATCTAGCCCACAAGGCATTGGGGTGAGTTCTGCTATGATGTCACTCAAGGCCTGTGCTTTAATCGAGAGTCGAGGCTTGAACTCGATGTAGAATTCGCCAAGTTCTATAGCCCACTTCAATAGCCTCCCGGAGACGTCGGGCTTCTGGAATATATGCTTGAGTGGTTGATTCGTAAGCACGATAATTAGATGAGATTGGAAATATTGTCGCAATTTTCGCGCCGCCATCACCAGGGCGAGAGCTAACTGTTTAGCCAATGTATTCCTGGTCTCCACATCAAGTAGTACCTTGCTCATTTACTAGATTGGTTGTTGAGCCTTGTTGACCTCTTTTACCAACACACCGCTCATCGTATTCTGCGAGACTGCTAAGTATAAAAACAGAGTATCTCCGGGTTCTGGTATTGTTAGAACTTGTGGGGTTGCCAATGTTAGCTTGAGCTCCTGGAATGCTTTCTCACAGTCCTCATTCCATTCAAAATTATGATTTTCCCTGAGAGCTTTGAAAAGAGGAAACATCTATCTGCTGCATGAGATATGAACCTATTCAAGGTCGCAACCCGACCAATCAGTTTTTGGACATCTTTCCTGCCCTTAGGGAACTCCATAGATGTCAGTGCACGTATTTTGTCTGGATTGGCCTTAATTCCTCTATGCGTGATCATGAAACCCAAGAATTTGCCCGAGGCCACCCCAAAAGCGCACTTTACTGGATTCAANATTCCTCTATGCGTGATCATGAAACCCAAGAATTTGCCCGAGGCCACCCCAAAAGCGCACTTTACTGGATTCAATTTCATGTTATATTCTCGAAGGATGGAAAATACATCCTCAAGATCGGCAATATGTTGTTCTGCTTGTTTGCTCTTGACCACCATGTCATCCATGTAAGCCCCGATATTTTTTCCGATCATCTTGGGAAAGATCTTGTTGATAAGTCGCTACTGCATTCTTCAACCCGAATGGCATGACCTTGTAACAATATATAGCTGAGTCAGCCATGAACGATGTTTTTTCCTGATCCTCCTTGGCCATGAGGATCTAGTGATATCCAGAAAAAGCATCGAGGAAGCTGTACAACTTGTGTCCCAACGTGCTGTCCACGAGGTTATCGATCCGAGGTAGAGGATAGCTATCCTTCGGACTTGCCTTGTTAAGATCTGTGAAGTTGATACACACTCTCCATTTTTCATTGGCCTTTCTAACGAGCACTATGTTGGCGAGCCAATCGAGGTACTGTACTTCCTGAATAAACCTGACATTGATTAACTTATCGATCTCCTCATGTATCATTTCCCGACGTTCTGGTGCGAACTGTCTCTTTCTTTTTTGACCGACTTTGCTCCTGGTCTAATATTGAGTTTGTGGACTGCAATGTTTGGGGTCTACCCCGGGCATGTCCTCTACGTTCCAAGTGAACACATCAATATTGCGGGATAGACACCCGGCCATGAGTTTGGTATCAAGGTCTCGACCAATTGTTACTTTCTTATCGTGCTCGAGCTCGACCTCCACCAATTCTTCCCCTGGAGAAAGTCTCACCCCAAGGTTGAGCTCGGGTTCGGACGATGAGACTTGAAGAACATCGGTGTTTATCTTCTGCACAATAGTGACATAGCACTGCCTAGCAGC
>CAIGRN010140905.1:0-11405 GCA_903798345.1 Fraxinus anomala
TTTGGACTCATTTGACTAATTTCATAGAAGTGATTATTCTAGTTATAAGAGTTTTTAGAAAAAGTCGATCTAACATGACTTCTTTTAAAAGCATTTTCAAAATAGAAAATTTCTAAAAATCGGTTTTTAAATAAAAATTAAGATAATTTCCTTCAAAAGTTCCTCTACAGAAAGCAAAAAGAGTATTATTCCAAAAATAAAAGTAAAATCATTCCAAATGGACCCTTCATTATTTCGTTTGTAAAAGCAATTTTTTGTTTTTGAAAAAAATACTTATAACCCCAAAAAAACCTATAACTGTTCTAAGGTAAGCAAGATGTCAGGCAAGGGGTTTCACATAAACACGTGGCAATCAAAGTGAGACCCGAAATGGATTTTCTGTCAAATGCTTCCTCTTCACACCACGCGCATTAGACAAGAACCGGACGGCGCGGTTGTAGCGCCGTTACGTACTGTTACTGATTTTTTTTTGCTTCTTTATTCATTACCTGTTAAAAATTAATAATAAAAGGCATGTGGGGTGCTGAGGTGACAAGTTCTTCTTCCGTTACGTTTGACATAATCAAATCTGACGTGGCAGGTTTTCATTGCAACTGAATTGAAACGCTTTGAACGCTGAACGTCTGTTTTGACTTTTGATTTTTGATTTTTACCTTGCCTTCGATAGGAAAATGAAAATGGATAAAATCCTTGGTGAAATTGAACACTCTACGAAGATTGTACCAATTACAAATGTGCAAAATCCCACACAACTTAGTGCGTGAGTCGAGTGGGACTATCAACTGGTCACTCTGGAATATTAGGCTTCATAAAATATCACGCAACAAAAATAAATCCTTTCAACCCTCATAATTACTTCAACTAATTAATCTAGCTAGGTCTAAACTCATTTTTATAAGAAAAATATACGATATCTTGGAAGGAAACCTAGACCCTCAAGATTTGAATATATAAATTGAAGAATGAAAGACGAATGACTTCTACAACGAGGTTGCACAATGAAATTTTGTCGTGGAGTAGGAAGAGCGAGGGACATATTGTCTTGAGAGTAGAAACTTTATGCAGACTCATTAATTTCAACCAAACATTCATAATTACTACTTATTTATAATTCTCACATTTCATGAGATCAACTACTATTCATCCTAAAAAGTTACAAATAATATTATATAGAGGTAAAATGAAATGGTAGTTAGCACCCTACATCAAGATCAAGTAATAGATATCAATAAAGAAAATACGCGAATAGTGATGATAGCTATTCGCTCATATATAATTAGGTATTTGTAATTTTTATTTATACTATATTAAATACATCCATAAAAAATCTCATAAAAGCAGAGCTCATATATGAAAATATGAAAAATTAAACTTCATTTTTTTTCCAATTAATAAATAAAAACTCAACCTAGTTAATTCTTTAAACATTTTAGGAAAATCCCTTGAACTGAATTAGGCCAATCTGTCGAGAATTTTTTAAAGCCAGATTTTTTTTAAAAATTCTTTTAGCTACATAAAACACTTGCATAAAATTTTCCAAACATGTTCAAAAATAATATTTTAATTTTAAAAGCAATTTTTAACTTTTCTAAAACACTACCAATGGACCTTACTATGCTATATACCTCTGAAAATAGTTTGCATCAAGTGTAATGATGTGTTAAAAGAAAGTAATTTTCGACGTCAAGAGATAGTGAGAGAAAGCGAAGGAAACTTGGTGTCTTTTGACCTCTACGCAGCTTAAAACCCGCAGTGAGCCTAATCTGGAACACTCTCATAGACACGTTTCAACTTCTCATATAGTGTTAGTCTCTCTCTCTCTCTCTCAATATGTAGAGGTGTGTATATTACTGTTACATAGATATACATTTTAAGAAAACATGAAGTTTGCTAGCAGAATTCACGAGTTGAAGGAAGATAAGTGAAAAAGGGAAGTTGGTTTATCTCATGTTTGCTTCACGCAAGCAGCTATATGGGGTTTGCTTCATCGCGTGGCTTTAAAGACTTCATTTAGTGTTTAACACCCCCACTCCATCCCCATAAACAAGTATCACCAAACCCTAGAAAACCACCCTCTCTCTATTTATCTAGTTTTTCTTCGAGATCCCGTTTCAAAAAACTGTATTAGTGTGATGTCCTGTGCTATCGAGGATAAATAACAAGAAAATGAGTGAAAACCCTAGTGGAAATAACAACAGCGGTGGAGGCAGCAGCAGTGGAAGCAGTGGCGGTGCTGGTGGTGGAGGAGGTGGACCATGTGGGGCATGCAAGTTCTTGAGGAGGAAGTGTGTGGCTGGGTGCATATTTGCACCCTATTTTGATTCGGAACAAGGTGCAGCACACTTTGCAGCTGTGCATAAGGTGTTTGGAGCCAGCAATGTGTCTAAGCTTCTTCTGCACATTCCGGAAAACAAGCGACTGGACACGGTGGTTACGACATATTATGAGGCTCAGGCGAGGCTTAGAGATCCCGTCTATGGCTGTGTTGCCCACATCTTTGCCCTTCAACAACAGGTAAATATACTCCTATCTTGTTTCGTAAAAATTGTATTAAATAAGTTAAAATCTTGTCTATTCAAGTACCAGTCATGTCTAGTACTTCGATGGTTATGCATTCAACTATGCCTTTCGGCCTGATCTTAGAACTTAAATCGCCCTCCATTTAGCAAAAATGACACAGATGTCCCTACCATGATTAGTGGCTTATTTATGGTCTATCCTAATGACAATTCTATCTTATCATGGTTGGTGAACTAATTAAGAATATATATAATCCCTCTCCTTCCGTTACAAACTTTCTTTTTGCTTCGCGTTTTATCCTTTTGCCAGCTGAACTCCTCAATAGTGATCAAACACATTTGAATATAAATGCAAGCATTTTTTTTTTAAATTTCTTTTATTTATGTGCATATACTTACCAAATTAAAAGTGACAAATCACCACAATCCTTCTCTAGCCATGCTACAACAAAATTACAGCTTATATAATATTAGTCTGATTAAGCTGTCATTGAGTAGGTTTGAAGGTTTGAGTTGGCTTATGTATCTTGGATCTGGCTCGAGGAATTAAGTGTGGACCATGATGTGGTGCATTGGGGGAACAGTTTATTTGTTTTGCTGAAATCAAGAAACCTGATGGATTTGATTATGTTATTTGTGCTGACACACTTTTTTCTGTGCAAATTCTATGATTTTGCTGTTATTAAGGAGATGGTCTGGGGTCCTCGGTTTAATAAATTAAACTATTGAAAAACTATTGCCTCAAATTTACAAGAAGACCATTTATGGTTTCTCTAATTTAGTTCTCGAAAAAACATGAATTACTATTACTTGATTAGGAGGGGGACTCGACATTAACTCCAACTAATGAAAAATAAAGAGAACGAATTCAATCAAGTCCTAAGGTCGCAATCGAACTTGATAGGAAAAAAAGATTTTGCACTTCATTCTATCTACTCTTACTCTTCGTTCTCATATGCTCAGTATAGAATCTCTGTTGTTCATTGTCACTTTCATATTCAGTGCTAGATGGTAAACGTGTAAACTTATAAATAGGTCGACCCCAACTAACGCGTTTCAATTTTTTGGTATTGGTATTACAGGTGGCGAATTTGCAGGCTGAGCTCACTTACTTACAAGCTCATCTCGCGGCGCTGGAGCTTCCAACACCAATGCCGCAACCACTATTAGTACCACCTGCCACCCTATCTATATTCGACTTGCCAACAGCGCCACCAACTTATGATTTATCATCACAGTTTGATCCAATAATGACAATGCCGCCAAGGCGAATTGATCATCGTCTATTTGGTGCCACCAGAGGTCCGCCTGAGATATCATCATCAGCTAGAGGCGGAGATGGAGGTGGCGATCTTCAAGAACTGGCATGTGAACTACTGTACAGACGTGGCCTTCCAACAGTGTCATGCTCAGAAGCTTCATCTTTGCCAGCCCACTCTAAAGGAAACTGACAATGGTTATAGTTTTCCTAGCGATTGCTCTAGTTGAAAAGACAAGTGGTTGTGTCAAAATCCGTCAATACTCAAATTTAACTTAAATTTTTGTTGTCATATATAGCAGGCAAGTAGTTCTATGACTCTCGATTATTGTAATTTTTTTTTTGTTTAATTTACTCATTTGGAACACTAACTCAAGCATATGTTAGTTTAGACACGTCGAGGATTTCGTTTGTTTGAATTACTCATTACAAAAGGTATATCTCTTTTCATTAAGGAAAATAAATGATCTCATGTGAAAATATTAAAAACTCATAAAAAATTTAGAATATTATAGTGTTGAATATAACGGGAATCAAACCCCTCTGCTACAATCGGATGGATGGAGAATACAATACTTCAATGCAGAAACTTGCTGGGAGTTTTGTTACAGACTAGACTGACGAGACCCCAAAATACCCTACATGGCGCCTAAACTTGGGGCTTGTGCTTCATGTCATAAGATTGAACCCATTTGACTAGGTTGACTCACATGAAAGAACCGAACCCACATACAAGGAAGAGGCTGCAAGGGGGTATAATAGGAGATCCTTCACACAATCTATGGTATGTGATTGATGTGACAGTTTGCTATCACCCTAATCCAATCATCTAAGTCAAGTCTAAGTCTCGTGACAGGTTTATGGGCAACAAAATGATATTATCATTTAATGTCTGTGATTGATTGATGCCTCTGATAAGATGCCCTTGTTGTTTGGATGAGGTCACGTATCTCTTCATCCAATGATATTTATAATATCATACTATAAAAGCTCACACTTAGTGTTATTTCAAGATAATGTAAGTTTATACCTGCAATATATAACTTTGCTCTCTTATTATTCTCTATATACACTCCAAAGTCGACCACTTTCTACATTGGAGACTCGCGTCTAAAGCTCTCCTACACTCATACATTTATATCCTCAAGCTTAACCGTTGGAGTGCACGCGATCAACTTCACCACTACCGGAGTAAGTCACATGTGGCCAAGAGTTTGTCTAAGTGTGCATGAATCAGGTTTGCGTAGACGTGCGAAGCCTTGAGATCTGTTAGCCACATTGGATGTACAAATTTTGAGGTCAACAAATTTTCCTCTTTTAAGTGTTAGGTTCGTGAAAATTACATCTAGGTGAGTTTTGATTACATATATTTGGATCTTTATATTTGACGTTATTCTTGCGAAAATTGTAGGAGCAATCTCTATCATGTTCAAAATGTCTCAGGTAGGTTCATGAGCTATTTTTTGTGCCAATTCATCTTAATTTAGGTTCATTAATAGAATGTGAGATTGAAAATGAAATTTAACTCTATATAAATGATATATAAATTTTGATAAACATAGACTAAAATAGATGTTAAAATGTCTATTTTTTTATTTTTATTTTTTATTGAAAGGGGCCATGAGAACTCATTATGCCTCGAATAAAAAGCAAAACAATTGAAAGACAAACTTAATTAGAAACGAAATGAAAAGACAACAATAGCTAGAAAATGAAAAGGAAAAAAATAATTTGTTTGGATGTTTTCGGCTCTGGGGTGGAGAGATTTTGATGGGAATAGTAGGGGTCGAGATGCACTAGGACAACGAGGAGAGACTAGCGGAGGTTGTGTGATGGTGGCCGGGGATTGTAGGGGCGGGAGGTGGACTCGTATAGGTGCACAGCTAAAGCTGGGACTAGGGTTCGGGATGTTGATGTAGGAGGAGATTGGGACCAGGCTTGCATTTCTTTTATTTTATTTCTCTTTTCATTTTGTTCGCCTTTCATTACGAGTATGTCCGATGTAGATTTTTAATAAATGAAGTTGATAAAATTAGTTGATAAATCCCATGAAATATGTGATTAAAAATGAAAAAAAGTTGTAGATGGATTGAAAAGTAGAGATAAAAGTGCAAATTAAAAGGACTACACAACTTGAAGAATGAGCAGAAAGTTCTACCCATGCTTGTCTCACCTTATTGTAAATGAGGAATAACTGAAAAAGAGATAAATTCGAGGGTGTTTGATGTGAGAAGAGCTTGTATTTATGTGTATCAGTTGCAAAAAAAAAAAAGTAATTATCTACTCACACACAAAAAAAAAAAAAATTGTAATTACATTGGAAAATGAATTCCTAAATTTAATCAGAATGTTTTTGGTAAATTCGCATGGCTAAATTTGTCGATAACTAGCAAAATTTTGATGTGTTTTTAACTAGAAATAGTGTCTATTGCAAATTTCATTGTAAATACTTTTAAAAAATTGCCACTTCGGTGGAGAGAATGTCAAAGATTTTTTCAATGTATCAGTCCATTATAATATTTTTTTGTCTCCTTGGTTCCACCCTGCTTGCAAGCTCGATTAGTTGTGGGAACGGTTCGATCAAGATTCAACTAGCACTATCCGACATGCTTAGCGCGAAAGTGGGTCCTTGGCTAAGTTTGTGTTGATCTTGGTGCGTTCGATTCACATTTTTTTTGAAATATAGATTCAGCATGTACGAAAAGTCACCAACAATCTTCAATCCCCTAGTTCTTCAGGAGCCTTCCGTAGTTAATTCACGTTTCCAAATTGATGTTATCGGGACTTAATATCATAACTTTAACACACACTTGTTGAATTTTGGAACAAGTAGAAAAATATATATCTTGGTTTGTGACACATGGTCTAGGTTGTTTTTTTTTTTTTTCTGATAAATATGCAACAGGACTTCTTTTTTTTCCAACCAGAATTTTTATTGATTAAACCTCACTTGATTGATGTACATGTACGCCTTATTTTGGCTCTCCAGTTATCTTCTGGTTCATGTTTATTATACAATATTAGAAGGATTGGACAGTATAATAAAAGAAATTTTAAAATCTTGTTACTATATATGCACTTAGATGTGAACGTGGACTGAACGTTACTCGAACTTTAATATACCATAGTGTTTATATATAGTGCAACTCTCATTGTTGACACTAAGTTGTATGATCCTCTTTTCATCCGTGTTTTGATATGAATTTTAGGGAGAGAATTTTTGCCAATGCACTTCTTGTGTATTCGTGGATTTTTTGTATATCATTGGTTCCAAAAGTATGTCAGCCGCGGCATCGAGCCTCATATGGAACGACATGTTTTATATGTTGAATTATAAATGACATGATATGTATTGTTTTTCCTTGACTTGGTTCAATACCAAAATTTTGTCCGAATTGCTGAATTGGTCAGCTAATTGTTCCTAACATGAAGAACTCAATACACTGCCGGCAATAGCCGGGCGATACTAGTTGTTGAATTTTATAAAATGCTCCACAACGGCCCCGGCAGATAGTAACGGCCGGCAATTGAGGGGAAAGAGAGGGGCGGGGGGGAACGAAAAATCCAAGCAAAGCCTTCGTTTAGTACAACATTGTACAAGACCTGGTCCCTATATGTTTTTTTACATATAATTTTCTAACAGGCACGGACATAAAATTATTTACAAAAGCAATGACAAATTAAGTAATTTTCATTATTTCATTTGAGATAGATGTCTACATTTATTATCACTATACTCTTTGACTTAATTTACTTTTAGATTAGAACGTGAGTTTTCTGAAAACAGATTCTTGTTTACCAACTGCAAATCGTCTAATCAAATCAAAATTTTCACGACATATTTGTCGAAAATTCGATTCGTGCCTAATACGTTACAAAATTTTGCTTTAGCCAATGATTCAATTAGAGGAATAAATGCAACGATACAAACAAAAATAATTTAAATCACAAAGATATATGAAGTCATGAGAAAACTCGATGTCCTGGGATAAATAATCTTGAACATGGGCTCGTCAAAATTTTGAAATTCCTTGTAGGACCATAGCTGTAGAATTATAATTATTGATAAGGATTCAAATTTTCAAAAGTGTCACATCCATAGGTCCCAATTTACAATTGTAAGAACCTAATCATGTGTCTATCCTTTACTTGTACATCATAATTTATTCACATCCTATTTCTTGACCACATCAACAATTTCAACCGCACCCCAGCCCTTTCTCTCGGCAACACTCCCCTCCCTCCACCCCAACCCAAAGAACTCTACTATGCTGGACTCTTTATCAACATGCTTGAATTCTCAGCACAAGAGGGCAAGAAAATTTATTGCAAAACTGAATTTCTTGAAGAAATTCACTAGTTGGNAAAACTGAATTTCTTGAAGAAATTCACTAGTTGGAAGAGAAAGAAGCCTAAAAGACTTGTTTCTGATCTAAGCTGGTTAACTTCATCATTCGCAGCCATGGAGTTGTCTAACCAATTGAAACAAGTCTTCAAATTCATCGACACAAACGGGGACGGGAAACTATCAAGTTTCGAGCTTGAAGACGTGCTGCTCAACCTCGGAAATGACAAGAAAATCGCCAACAAAGAAGCCGAAGGAATGGTAAGAGAGATGGATAGTAATGGAGATGGTTTTGTTGATTTACAAGAATTCTTGAATGCCATGGAACTTGACAATGATGCTATTGGGATTGATATAATGAGAGCTTTTAGTGTATTTGACGCTGATAAAAATGGATTAATTTCTGCTGAAGATTTGCAGAGGGTTTTTAAATGTCTTGGATGTGGAAAATGCAGTCTTAGAGACTGTCACTCAATGATCAAAGGGGTAGATAAAGATGGCGATGGATTTGTCAACTTTGAAGATTTTAAATTAATGATGAGTGCAGGATGCAAGATTTAATAGAGATTTGTTGTATTATCTGAATTATTGGTTTTAATTTTAGAAAATACAAAGTTTTTAGTAAAATATTTATGTGTAGTTATTTGCCAATTTTTTTTGGTAATAAATTGTCAAGAAAACAGCCGAATAAAAATGGAAAACTAAATGAGAGAGAGAGAGAGAGAGAGAGAGAGAGAGAGAGGATTAATTGACTAGTCGAAGTGTGTAGTTGTTCGCCATTTGAATAAAAGGTTGAGTATGATGTTGACATTGAGTCTCATGTCATACTCTTGTTCAAGTAACTAGTTTACTAAGATATTGTACTGAAGCCCTTTTACGACTCTATTGACCCCTCTTTTCATGACTCAATACACATGTTAGTATCGTAGAAATATAAATTTGTTTTGAATCTCAAACAAAGTTTTAGGAATATTAATTTGTAGGGATATGATGTTATTCGTAATATTCTTTCGTAAACGAATGTCGTTGCTAGATTATAATAATAATAATAAAATTTAATAGAAAAATAATACACAAATTTATGTGATTTGACAAAATCGTCTTGAGGAAGAATCAGTTCACTAATCAATATTTTTACTAAACAATAATTACTGATTAAAAAATAACAAAACTAATTAAATTCCTATCAAACTCTTCAACTGTTTTTTCTCAATACATAGTGGAGAAAAATTCTATCCCAATTCGAGTTTACGTGATATCAAATTATGAATGCTTCAATTGAGCAAAATTGATAAAGAATTGATAAATTTAATCACATCTCTCTCTGTAATCACATATCTCTCTTTAACCTTGAATATTTACAAAAACATGATCGTGCGAAGCTCGAAAACGTGTCTTGTTGTCTCCATCACTTCTTCCAAAACTATGGTCACGATAATTATTGTTGGAATGTGCCAAGTGACAAATGTTTCTCTATAAATCCAACGAAACAAACAACATTTTTGTTGGGCCACCGAAAATTCCAAGACAACAACCTAGTAACAATCAACGATAGGAAAATGATTTCCATATTTTTGTTGATGACTTAATATAAATAAATAAATAATTGCAAATCTATTGTTTAAAAGTTTAAACTTTTTGAAAGAATTCAACATGACATTAAAGTAGGCAAAAGATTTGAGTACGAGTTTCACATTCACCAATGGATAAATTTTTTTCGTATTTAACATATAAAATAGCTCTAAAAAGGGGATATGGACGCTATTGGTGGTGAAGAGGCTGATTTCAAGTAGATGTTGATCGATTACTTCAAATTGCAACATCGACTCATGAAGGCGAAATCTACTTCCGATTTGCTATTGATGATTTAGTATCTAGTCTAGTACGTGAGTCTCAAAAGTCCTCATCCCCTAAGCCAGCATCTCGAGTCCTAGATCTCTTTAGATAAGTTTCGGACACAAAGTCAAAGTGACATGACGGTATGTGCTTAGGTGATTGTACAACAAATATTGAAGTTAATAGAATTCTACTGCTCAGTGTGCATACGAATCTGCTTACAAATTCAGCGAAACGCAATACATCGCCATCGCCTTTCCACATGCCATTTGGAGGGGATCCTTCCCTAGACACGAGCCCTCATCTCTGCTAGTGATCCTGAGTACATCAATCATTAGGATTATGACCAAGAGACGTAATGCACAAGACGTATGAAGACATGATCTATGACGACTAGATCAGGGATGAGCCCTCATGAGTTTCATTGTTTATTTTTATGTTTCATTGTACTTCTAGTCTTCGAATGGGATTCTTTTTTTTTTTTATATCCAGGTATCTCAACTTACGCCAGACTAGATTCTTTACTCTTCTTTTGTTGGATGTTTGGTTTTTATCCTTCTCCCAATTGTAATTATCTTTTTTCCTTGTTATATTAAAAAAATACCCATGTAATATGGTTTGAAAAACAAAAAAAAAACTCTGATTTACATGTGATGGAATGCAAAAGACACAATTTTAAGTAAATAAATAAACCCAAGTTTTAATTGTTGAAGTCAAGAAACATGAAAGTACATGAGATGACAATGATCTCAATATCACAAAGACCAATGATCATATAGAATCTAGATGAATAACATTATTCTTAAGTATATATCTCAATTGTGATGGATTTCTTAGTTCTATATTGCTGAGCATTGGATTTTGCTGTGGAAAACATCCATCGATTAAACCTTCAAAAATTAAGCAATTTATTCCGGTCGCTATTAGTGTGTTCTTTATACTACTTGTAATATAGAAAGCATACAAGGCCTTTCTTTGGGTTTCTTTTTATTTTGCTAAATTCTATTTTTCAAAATAATGAGTGAGTGATAAGTGGGTATACTTGTGAGTCATATGAGATATGCGATTAAGTAATGTTTGATTTCAAAAATAGGATTTAAAAGAAATGAGGCAAGAAATCGCACCTTAACTCCAACCTCAAACAAAACATGTATTAAGTATAGGGAAAAAGATGTGTTTTGTTACTTGTACATCCCAGTTGTTTTTCATCTGTTTTTCCTTATGTCAAGTTTTCTGTCAAGTGAGATGTACAAATAGCAAAACTTGTAAAAGATATTTTCTAATCAGACAACTCATAATATTGAAGTTTTATGTTAGTCATTGCACTTTTTTTTGTTTACTAGTCAGAAGCACGTGCAAGGCACGTGCCATGATATAGTTGAGTACGTAATAGCGTAGGTATTAACAAAAATATTTACGTCAAACATTAGTTACATAAAATTTTCTT
>CAIGRN010140912.1:0-14521 GCA_903798345.1 Fraxinus anomala
GTTAGTAGCGGATTAGTAGGCCCTAATTGGAGGATTCCAACATACAAATTTCAACCAGCGACTTTGCACTTTCAAAATTAAATGGATCAACAAAGCGATCAATTAAACCGTTTTGGATACATGGTGCATATATATAACATCGAGTCCTTCAATATCTGCTCATTAAATGAATAAATTAATACAGTACACAAATTATGTCCATAAACTCTCCTCTTATAATCTTTTCTACCAATTAAAAAGCAGTTCCTGGTTTGTAACTAGTTTATACAACTAATTTTACAACACCAGTCCATACAACCTACAACAAGTTGTTTTGGTATCATTGAACTATAAGTTTCCTGTATCTACTCGTAAAAATTAAAAGATAGGAAATAAATAGCCATGTCTAACAACAAGAACAAAAGACCATCTATCGATAAATAAAAGAGTCCCAGTTCAGGGATCATCATTGGCTGCAGCAACCCAGACTAATCAACAGGAACTTGTCAAATAATATTGAGATGGTGAAAGAGATCTTGTCGACAATAATCTAATCACCAGACGTCCCTGAGGTACCGACCATCCATTTGGAGTTTCTTCACAATAGCCTCTGCTTTTGTTGAGTCCACATTTTCCTGTAAATAAGATCAAATTACGATGAAAAAGGAGTAAAGTACAAACACAAATTAAGAGATTGCAAAGTACTTGTTTCGTTATAATTGGACGCCCACCAAATTTCAACATCTCTACAGCTATCATACTAGTTTACTGGATGAAGTCTTAGCCTTCAACAACCTGAGAATCCCTACTTCTTGCAACAATATCATGTCTCCACTATTGTTTGATACTCGACTTACCTATTAAACTGATATTTAGAAGCATAGGGGTGTGTCATATTAACCACAACAATTTCACATCTGGAAAAAGAAGACAAATAACAATTTGTCATCTTAGTTCCTATAGAAATCAAACTAGACATTTGTAACCATTTGAGTAGGCACAAATGCAAATTTATCAACACATCAGGGCTTCCCCTCGTACTGCAAGACATTTACAACTACGACATTGCTAGAGCCTTGTATGATCAGAAATCCATTATTATTTATGGCCAAATAAATGTGTACTTTCATGTGTATGCACATGCACAAGAACGAGAGAGAGCATTTACCTGCTCTTGGACAATGGTATGCAGGGTGCGATGGACATCTCTGGCCATTCCCTTGGCATCTCCGCATACATAAAGATATCCCCCCTGGGAAATTAAACTCCATAGTTCGGCACCCTGCATGTGAAACAATACTTCTGAAGCAGCTCAAAATAATTCACACACTGCAGATAATTTGAAAAAAGAATTTATATATTGAAAAGAAACGAAATAAAAAAGGCTTAAGATGACTACTTTTTCTGATATTCAATTCTTTTCTCAGGTATATAGTAAGCTTTAAAGGAATAGAAAGCTGGGGCTTTCCTCAAGTTTTCTGTTTTCTATTACAATCTGACGCCTTGTCGAAATAGAATATGCTAAGGACAAATAAAGCTTACAGACTTCATCTTAAATTTAATATGCTAAGAACAAACAAATTATAAAAGGTAAACTTTGAAGCTATAGAAAGTTGGAGCTTTTCTCCAGTTCTTTGTTCTCTATTACCATCTGCCCCCTTTGTCGAAAACTGAGTATGCCAAGAACAAATATCTTAAACAATCTCAAATTTAACATGCTAAGAACAAATAAATCTTATAGGTATATCCTCGTTATGGCTTTTGTAGTTATAACCAGTTTTTCAACACTTAAATCAAATTTTGAACACACTTTGATTCTACAGTAGTTCCAAAATTTTCCCTTTCTGATGGAGTAAGCACATCTAAATAAGATCCTTTAGATATTTGGTTCACATTATGCAGGTTCCAAGAATTACCATTACTTCATTTTATCACTTATGTAAAAGGTGTCCCAAGAGTGATGTGTGATGATTTTCACTGTATCACTACTATCCGTACATAATGACCATAAAGGAACTCAAAATTTAAGCACAACTTCTCAACTTTCAAATGATATCGCACCTAATGACTTGCAACAATAAGAACAAACTCATACTCTGAATAAAAAGAGATCAGCTATCTTAATCCTTTTCTCCAATTCATTCAAAGCATCTGTGCATGCATTAGAAGAACCAATGCAATCTAAAGGTTGGCAACCACAAGATTTTGGTCCACATCTCCCTCTAAACTGTTCTAGAGAAATTGCATCACTATTACGAAAAGAGCTCCTTTAGGTCTATACAAGACAAGTCCAAACCACCTGTCACTTCTTTTAATTTATCCTCAATTGTTGACACCTCCGGTTATTTGACTTATATTCTCATTTCTTGTCCATCTTAAAATTGGGCAACAGATGGAAGTCTGGAGAAATATTATGGACAGCTAGAAAAGCAATAAATAATTTGATTTCAGTGCTTGGATAATGCAAATCAACTAATGCGAATTCAGCAATGTGGCAGTTAAACACTTAACCCAATATTCTTCCATATATAGCCCATGTTTCGTAGAGATTTAAATCAGTTTTTTAGTATATTTTGATAAAAGTTGATGAAATGTGTGGTTGAAAAGTTGTAGGTCCCATGATATGTGTGGTTAAAATTAATTATTGACTTTGACTTGAAATTTTAATTGGATTTTAATCCGGACCGAATAGGGGCATATATAGATAATGACAACAGCATCTCATAGCTTAACCAATCTCTGAATTACTTGTAGCTGACCTTTTCCATCATTTTGTGTTGAACATACTCTTTTTGTGGTCCCTCCCTTGAGAATGCAACAATCAACTCAGATATTACACCTTGCTCCACAAAATTTTTTAGCTCGTCTTCATAAATGAAATCCTAAATAGTGTTCAAATTAAGAAGTGAGGGCAACAGTCTTAAATTTTATAGTGGTGTAGCTCCTTAGAGCGAGTAATAGATTCTCACCATACGACGATTCCTACAGCCGAAAAAGAATAAAGCAGCTCCAAGTTGAGCACCTTCTTCTTTCAAGGCCAGTCTTTCCTGTAAAATGCCTTCATTTTATATGTTTAATTTTCAAGGAAAAAAGAAAACCTATCAATTCAAATTCATCCTAATACCTGTAGGAATCCTCTAAAAGGTGCCAAGCCAGTACCAGGTCCCACCATAATGATTGGAATGGAAGGATCAGCTGGCAATTTAAAGTTAGATGGCCTGATAAAAATAGGAGCCCAGCTACAGTCACTGCTTCTCTCCAGAGGAACTGCATTCTGATTGAATTTCCACATGGCTTGATGATGTTAGATGCCAATAATACATTTACAAGATGTTCAAATGGAAACATTTAAGTAAAATGAAAAAAGAAACACAAATACAGATATCTTTTAAACCTTATTTCCTACCTTCATCCAGGTTGAACACACTCCTTTGTGAATTCGGCCGGTGGGGCTTGGACCTTGAACTACAGCAGAAGTCACATGAACTCGACTTGGAGCAAATCTGTACCAGATAAAAATTCCATCATTTTCATTGATCCTAACATGTCAGATTGGTATCCTTTTTCAATTCATTACCATCCTCACTCCCTTTTGAACATTGGTAGATAACTTTTGCTATGAGTTTTAATACTAGTTACCTGGGAGAGGAAGAAATAGAATAATATCTCGTCTGCAAGCGAGGGGCTACTGCAGCAAAAAATACACCAAGAGGAGGTTTTGCTGAAGGAAACTCAGCCAGCACCTCAAGGAGACTTCTCTGACTTCCTACCACCCATTGTGAGTACTCATCCTAAAACACACAAAATATAGGATGTGTCAAAGAAAAGCATTAAAAAGGAAGAAAAAGCCATAATGAAAAAACTAGCATTTTCTGGTGACTGCATGAGAATACATGAAAATAAAAAGAAAAAATTAAAGAGCTAAACATGGAGGAAGATAAGAACTAGTTCACCTTCCCCTGAGGTGATGACAAGAATTTAAGCCTTTCTGCTTCATTAGGTTCAGATGCATGAGCAGCCAATGCAACCAAAGCAGCCTGAAATGAAGGAAAAAAAAATATTTAGAAAATTGGAAGGGTAGCAAGACCGTTAAAGGTCTCAAAACTAATGTCAAAGCAATATATCTACACACAATCTATTACACAAAATCAGCACCTTTCGAGGAGGATTCAAAAGATCTGCATAGCGTGTTAGAGCAGTACGAAGCGTACATGGACCAGGAAAGGGAGGTGGTAATGAGCCTCCCAGGGGCGTACCATCTTCATTGTCACTGTGAACAGAAAATAGTAGATCTAAAGGCTGACCCAACAATTTTGCTGCTTCTTCCACAGTTTCATCACAATTTTCAGCATAAACACCAACATGGTCTCCAGTTTCATATCTAAAAAGGAGCAATAAGACAAAGAGGAAAGACAATCAGTTTAAACACAGACAGCATCCACGGAAGTAAAACACAGGGAGTATACTCAAAAGATTGCTATAAATCATAAGAAAGTACTGATAAAAACTCATGGTAAAGCATAAGAAACTCATCTCGTAGTTTTATCATGTAAAATAATATCCATTATTATATCCTAGTGTAAACAATACTTTTGAATGTCCGATGCCAGGTAAGAGTTGCATCCCCACAAAGGCTGATTGCTAGTTGGTTCCGTAAATTAAGGATGATTTTGAGAAAGTATCCATGATTGTTGAGTAGAATATTTAGGAAGTCAGTTTTTTCCTTTATTGTAGATCGACGTGGCTCATTTGAAGAGTGGTATTTTTATATCACAACAGAAATATATTCTTGATCTACTAAATGAAACCGGGATGCTATAAGCTGATTGACACTCCTATAGAACAGAATCACAGACTTGGCAATGTTAATGAGGCAACTGTAGACCAAGGTATGTATCAAACGCTAATTTGAAAGTTGATTTACTTATTCCATACTAAACAAGATATAGCATACTAAGAAGCACGGATTGCGTGTGTATGGATATGTATCTAAACTTGAATATGCTTGGACACCTCTAATATGTACTGGACACGTGTTTTTTAATTATTTTACATTTTTTGTATTTTTAAAATTTTAGTTACATATTGAACACGCTAAGACGTGAAGAATAGTTTTATTGGTTTTAAACTCTTTAAAAACTCATTAATGTAGACAATACATGATAAAGTTTGGAGCTCCTAATTACATCTACTATATATATATATATATAAAGAAAATTATATTACATTTTTTACTTTATTTAATTACTTAAATAGACATATATAAAATTAAATAAAAATATATCACTCTAAATTCATCCACTAATTCTATTTTCATTAAAATTCTTTTGGACTTTTTTATATTCTTTTAGAATTAATGTTTAACTAAAACTCTAATATTCATAAAATATTCTTTTCAACTAAAGCCAAAATAATAATAGAAGAGAGACTATTCGGGTAAATACATAAAGACGTATCAATATACGGAGAAGAATTTGAAAAAGCAAGGATTACCTTTTATAAAGGGTTTAATGAATTTAGTATGTGAAGGATTCTTGATTTATGTTTGGGTTATTTGATAATGTGCCTATTGAATTCAAGTGGTACCAGTAAGAACTTCCATTTCGAATTATTTGAGTTTTCTATTAAGATTATCTTTTTTATTTCTTGATTTTCTTAAATATAAAACAATGGTCGCAATGATCGAAAATATGAAATGGATGATTGAAAGGGTTATGAAGAAATTATGATGGAATAGATATATAAAAATGATGGAATAGATATATGAAAATGGTTTGGATTATAGATATATAAAAATGGCGTGGATATATGAAGGATTGAAGGAATTATGATGGGACAGATATATAAAATGGCATTTTTTTTTTAATTTTTAATAGGAATATATATAGAGTGAGATAGATATATAACAGTGGTGAATGTAAGTAGCGGCTCCCTAAAGTTTTTTACGTAATAGATAACTATTGTTATTATCAATAATAACTTATTGAAAATAGAAAATATTTATTAATTAACAATTTCAAAGAAAATAAACTTTTTTAAGACTGTTTACACTTATTATTGGAAGTAGATATAGTATTAAATAATTCACAGTTAGAATTTTAAATTAATTGATAACAAAAGCTTCATACATGTAAAACCATGCTAATAATTGACAACTATAGTTTGATTAAAGAAAATGGATAATAATATTAAAAATATTTATATGTATACATGTATCCGCATATCCTAATTTTTTTACAAAGCTTTTTCGACATACTCGTATCTTATCATATTCAAATTGCGTATCCAAATTCATGATTCTTAGATAGTATATGCCGTGAGCATGATAAGTCAATTTATGCATTCACCGAGAGAAAGTCATCTTAAGGCATCATACAAAATTCTTCAATAATTGAATGCATATAAAGGGCAATCTTTTTAAAAGGAGTACATAGTTAAGTTTAGAAGCATATACTGATGCACGTTGGCAGGGTCAATTGTTGATTGGAGGTCATTAGGCTACTGTACCTTCCTAGGAAGAGTTGTGGCAAAATCAAGTGTAGAGGCAGAGTTTAGAGTTATGGCACAAGAAATTTGTGAACTTCTTTGGTTGAAGATTATCCTCGATAATCTTAAAGTTAAATGGGATGGAACAATGAAACTCTATTGTGACAACAAATCATCCATTTATATTGCACACAATCCTGACTAACATCATCATACGAAGCTCGTGGAAGTTAACAGACATTTGTCAAAGAGAACTTGGATAGTGGCTCGATTTACACTTATGTTTCAATCGAAGGACAGCTGGCAAATATCTTAACTAAAGGACTTTCAAGTCATTTCAAATGATCTATAGCAAGCTGGGAATGGATAAGATCTATTCACCAGCTTGTAGGGGAGTGTTGACAAATAAATCCATAATTAGACAGTTATAAAATGGAAAGTCAAGGCTGATTTGCTAATTGCTAATTGGTTCCATAAATTAAGGCTGATTTTGAATAATATCCAATGATTGTAGGATAGAATTTTTAGGAAGTTAAGTTTTCCATTGCTGTAGATTACAAATAGCCATATAATTGTACATATTCATGATTTTATAATAAAACATTATATTCAGTTTACGAGTCTCTTCAGTATCCTCGATTAATCTGAAGGATTAAATCATATGTTAGACATTCAGAAGAGCACTCTGGAACTAAAAGTTTTTAGGTTGAGAAGACCCAAGACTGAATACGTTCAACGCAATTTTAGCCCCTGTTTGGCCCCCATTTTCTAAAACTTATTTTTCCTCTAACCTCATTTTCAACCGCACATTTTATGGGACCCATAACTTTTATCAATTTTCAACCACACATTTCATCAACTTCTATCAAAATCTACGAAAAATATAATTTTTAACTAAACCAAAGAGGTGATTAGTAATGCTAGGAATAATGATAATAATGAAGTTTGTGTAACATAGGATATCCCTTTAATATTAAGCGGCCAGTTCTACAAAATAGTAATTGGACCTAATATTTTAATGGTTGAGTGTTGAGCAGCTGTTAAAGGGCAAAATGTTCTAGGATAAACATAGTGGAAATGAGGATACTAAGATGGATATGTAGTCATGCTAAAATGCATTAGATATGATATGAAAATATACACCAAAAATTGGGTGGTGCAAATTGAAGATAAATTAGATCAATGACAATATAAGTGGTTGGGCCTTTGTTTTGCACAGACCTAAAGAGAGCCCCATTCTTAAGAATAATGAAATTTCACTAGAACAAATTAGAATAGAGAGTGAATGAGTGATTGACCAAAATTAATATGGTATGTTGTAGTTACGAGGGATATAGTACTTTATATCTTCCAATTGATTTTGCGATGACCTTAACTGCATAAAGAAAAAAGATGTCTTCTTCATTGTTGCTGTATAAATCAGGATCTTAATAACTCATCCAAATAACTTAAAGTCGGTAATCAGTATATGAAAGTAGTCTTGACTGAACCTAAACTTCCAGACTGGTAAAACTTCTTACCGGCCCTCTCTCATTGAGTGAAAAGATTCATTTACTTTTGCATTTTAACCATCAACATCATCAGTGCACCACTCAAGATGATTATTAGATCTTCAGTCACGAAGGCTTGTCTGTACACCATATATGAATGATGATAAAAACATACAAAAGCAGAAAACTTACGTTATGCCAGTGCCTGATACATCAAACTCCAGGTGTATGCAAGAGCGATCAGACTCTGGTGTGTGAAGCTCTTTTACAACAGCAACATTGACTCTTCAACAAGCAACTCATTCAACCAGCGAAGAGACCATAAAAAAAAAAAGTGAAACCGAAAGAACACACATAAGACAATATAGATACCTGCATGGATGGTGAATGTCATATGAAGCATTCCCATTAGGGATGCTTGAGTAGTCAATATTATACGAAGTTGCTGCAAGATCATAAGTTACTACTCTATATTCCGGAATTGCAGCAGAGTATGGGGTAGACGCAGAATGCTGGTCATCTTCACCCCTTAGAATTTGATCTAACTCAGGCCATAGTTGTTCCCGCCTAGAAAAATAAAAGTCTCCCACTTAGAGCAGCAGCTCCGTATTTCAAAAGATCATTAGACAAAAAGAATAAAAGAGGACACTTTGCAGATGCAACATAGTGAGTACAGAAAATTCAGCATTAAAAAAATGAAAAAATTATACAGTATACCAAGCAGAAAAATCATCTTCAATGCATTGATCATCATCACCAAGACCGACTGGTACTAGACGTTTTCCACCTGAAATTTATAAAAAAGTATAAACTTCAATAATATACGAACATGATGGGAATTATCAATAACTTCTCCAAATTATGAAATTCAAGTAAGGCACTGTGTAACAGCCCAGCAGTAAAAAGTGTCCCTTATCTGGGCTTTAGTCATCAAACTATTGCTACAGACATTTAATGATGCCAAGAATTTAAGTACTGTTGTTTTCCAATTGTCTACCAAAGAAGTACTTCTAGAACTAAAATTGAATGGCTATAACAAGTTGCAGCACAATTAATAAAACTGCTGTAGAGAGTGTGAACAAAAGCATGTAAAACCACATGATGAAATATTTCTCCTACCCAATTACATGACGATTAAATCTTAAATGTTATACATCTTTCTATGACATCAAAAGTTTCTTAATATGAGAAAGGAATGATTATTCAGCACTTTCATTTGGATATATGGAAAGCTCATATGTGTCACACATGATATCATAGAGACCTAAAATAAAGTGTGTACATTTAATAATCGGGATTTTGTTATTACAAGCCAAAGAGAGCTATTCTAGGCCAACAAGAAAAAAGAAACGGCAAAGAAAATTGATATTTAAGCCCATCTGTTAATTGCCCTTTCAGATTCAAATTTTATCAAACAGATCATTATAGATACTCATTTGTTTGCAGCAGCATTTTCTTGCAATGAATTGGCTTGAAATTCATTAGCACAGGGCCATTGACACAAGACATCGAGCCAAATAAAAACCACTAATATGAAAGAGAAAATAAAAGGATATAAATTGCTGACGAGTAATATTAGTTCAAGCCAACAGCAATAATGCAATTCTGAAAAAAGGAAATCAGAGGATAGCTGGGACAACATTCATCTCTGTTTCCAAAAAAGACAAGTTAAATCACCCTCTACACTTTATAAGAAATTATCACCAATAACATTAAGGAAGTGATTTAAGTTTAATAAAAATATGGTAAGGGATCAGGGAAACTAACAGCATAGGGAAAAAAAAGGAGGGAAAAAAAAAGTAAGACCAAGAGGAAAATCATGTCACAAACAAAAATACTCTACCTACCTTGTTCGCTAAGCTGTTCATCAACTACCTTCGCTATCTGTCTCAAAAAGGAATATGTTAAATAATCAACAAAGATGATATTGACAAATAAGCTGCAAACATGCTATTTGAGCTCCATATCCCACAAACATGGAGCTCAAGAATCAAAATATGGAGTCCATCTATCACTTCCCAAAAACATATGTAATCAACCTAAATACCTTGTTGAAATGTTCATATTGTCGGTTACCCAAACCAAATACACCATATGTAAGATGCTGAAGCCAGGGTTCTCTTTCTTTCTCCTAATAAATTCCAATGCATTAGAAAAGGCTCAAGGAAGGAGCACAATCAAATAAATCTACTCTTCATACCAACCTCAGTGAACCATTTGTAAAATCTAGCAGCATTATCAGTTGGCTCTCCATCCCCATAACTGTAGTAGTAGTCCCATGTTTTCATTATCAGTTACAGGGAAATCAAGGCCACACTTAACCACAAACAATTCTGCTACCTAAAATGCAGGTAACTTGTAAAGTCAAAGTAAGAAATTTGATCTTACGTAGCCAGCATGAAAAATGCTAATGTCTCTTTCTTGAGTTTTTTCTCGTACTGATCATCATCTGCAGCATAATCATCCTACTCCAACCAAAACCCAGAAAAAAAAAAAGAAGTTGAAATGAGACAGTAAACAATAACATTCAGGAGATGCGACTCGTGAAAAACAACACAATTGCATCGAGTTAACATACCAAGTCAACAACTTTCACGAATGCCTTCTCATATCTTGCTTTAATTTCCTCTGTTAAAGCCTAGAAAAGGGCATCATAAGAAGTTTATAACACCATGATTTACCAACTTAAACCGGAATGCATATAATTTTAAAGCCAAGAAAAAGGCATCATAAAAACATTAGAATACCATGATTTACCATCTTATGCCGGAATGCATAAATTTTTTCATGTATTAACCATTATAGATAGAGAGAAACCATTATACCAACAAGTTAAAAAACCAACTCATCTTGCATTTACTTGCACTTTCAAAGAACAGGTATTGCAAAATGTCAAATATGACAAGCATCCGACAAAAGACTCCCCTTTTTAGTTTCCCTGCTCAAGACTTCCATCCATAAACAAACAAATAAATGGAAAAAATATAATCATTGGATCCAAAACTGAGAGCTCGTAGTGGACACATACAATTACGCCATCCTAACTCATCTTACATTTACTTGAATTTTCAAAAAACGGGTATTGATACTTGTCAATTGTAACAAGCGTCCGACAAAATACTCCCATTTTTTAGTTCCCCATCTTCAAGATGTTCGACCGTATAAAATAAAAAAAATATGGACAAAATACCATCATTGGATCAACAACTGACATCATGCTCGTAGGGGACACACACAGAGGCGCCATCCCACTCTAACGACAAAATTCTCATAGAACTTCTATATGCTTCCACGCCAGCAACAAAAACACACACACAAATGCATATAGAAAGTTCAACTGATACAAGATGCGCTTTTTATGTTACTATGTTTCAAACAGAAGGATTCCATCTAAGGGCTGTAAAAGAGAGACAGATCAATGAATTGATTCCACTCACAAAGTTTTAGTGAACAACTTTTCCTGAAGTTGAGTCTCAAACCAATTCGAAGGGAATCATAATCTCAGAACATTCATAACACAATTCAACAATCAAAACAACAATAAAAAATTCCGAGATTGTTTATAATACCTTTGCGAAACCCTCAGCAGTACCAGTCTGGGTACCAAAAAACACCGTGACTTTATCCTTGTCGGGGTCAACATCAAGGTCCTCGTCCTCATCCTTAAGCGGCACCGGCTTGAGAACCACGACCGCACTCGCCTCGTTACTCCGATCACTCGATCTCTTCCACATAAAAACCAAAAACCCTACGATCACCGCCACCGACGTCGTCAGCACCACCAGCACCAAATCTTCGCTCAGCTTCAGTCCCAGCATTTTCTCCATGGATCTCGCCAACTCCAGCCTCCACTGCACCATAACTTATACGTATATGAATAGAGAGTATAGGTAGAGTAGACGTATAGGCGCCGCTGGCCGGAATGGAAAGTGTAGAGAGGAGATGGAAGAGAAGTGTGAATTATGCGGGCCGACTGCGGTGCGAGGTGGTGTGGAACTTTAGATGTTATGACATCAGCTTTTGACCAATAGGGGCTTGTTTTTGTGTGGGCCTTATTTATGTAAAATGTCATTTTTAAGACAAAAAGACTAGAAAAAGAAAAAGAAAAGGGCCTTTTTCTCTTATTTTCGATTTCAGTTTATGTAGGAAAATGGTGTACGAGAGAATGAAAAGTTTGAAAATGTGTAGCTTCAAATTTTGATTTAATTTTCAAGTAACTTAAAAATAAGTAGCTTTTTTAATTTTCTTAATTGAGATTATAAGATACGTGTAACTTTATAAATTGATTTACATGGGTGTAACTTTTTTAACATCTTTTTAATTTTGACTATAAAAATTTTGCGGTTTTAAGAATTGATTTATTTGATCATAATATTTGTAATGTTGAAAAGAGTAACGCTTTTAGAGCCCCTTTCAGCCCTTTTTCTATTTTATTTTTGTGTCAAAAATATATTTTAAAATAGTGGTTTGATTAAGAATATGAAATTAAAAAAGAAGAAAAAATTTTAAATTTACGAGTAATATTATTTTATTAAAAAATATATAATTAAAAATAAAAGAAAAAAATATATTTTAAAAATAATTGAGACCCTACCTTCATCTTTGTAATTGAGAATATAAGAAATCTGTAGCTTTAAAATTTTGATTTATTTGACTGTGACTTTTTGACTTTTAAAATAGGTTGCTGATTTTCATAATTGAGATTATAAGAAGTTTGCAGTCTTGACCGTAACTTTTTTACGTTAAAATGGGTAGCTCCTTTAAATTTTGTAATTATAAGAGCTCTGCAGTTTTAAGAATTAATTTATTTTATTGTAACTTGTTTAATGTTAAAATAAGTAACTTCTGAATTTTTATAATGGAAATGATAAGAAATCTGCAGCAATTTCAGAATTAAATTTATTTGACTAACTTGTTTAACGTTGAATTAAGTGACACTTTTAAAATTTAAATAATATTGAGATGATAAGAAATCTGTATCTTTAATAATTAAATTTAGCTCTTATTTGTCTATCATTAATTCAAAAATTGTTTGCTACAGTAAGATTCTCCACCATACATTCACCCAATAAAATATTCTACACATAAATCAATAAAATTACTTTACTTTTCAACCACATATTCTCCAAAAAATACTATTCATTACTCTATTTTTCTCTCAATAATGGGAAACAAACACACCTTAGTTGACTGTAACTTGTTTAAATTTAAAATAACTCTTTAATTTCTGTAATTAACTTTCTTAATGTCAAAATGAGTACTCTTCTAAATTCTGTAATGTAGATTATAAGAAATCTGCAGCATTAGAAATTAATTTATTTGAAGATAAATTCTAAAATAAGAAACTCCTTTAAGTTTTGTAATTAAATTATAAGACCATCTACAGCTTTAAAATATGATTTATTTGATGGTAACTTTTTGCATTAAATAAGCAACTATTCGAGTATTTGTTGTAAAATCATGAGATAATTATTGATAATTATTTAGTATTATCATAATATATAGATAAATTTTATCTAGTTCAGAGAATCAATTTTATTCCGATTAGAACTCTTATTTTAGATCCTATAAATAATAGTCTTGATTCTCAATAAAATACACACTTGAGTTTTAACTCTTATATTTTCTTCTCTTCTTGTTATATTATTTTTATTTTATAACACGTTATCAGCACGACAGTTTAATTTTTTCAAAGTTTAATGAATGTAGTAATTTTTTTATTATTTATCACATGTACCAAAATCAATTTGGTAACATGTAAATTTTTTTCATATAATTCTGCCATAAGATGCCTAAAGAATTCGGTCCCACCACAATCAATTCATGCTGCAATCATATTTCCTCAATCCACGTAAATTTGCTTTAATTCTTTGGCCATATCCCGTTTGTTCATTAAATTCTCCTTTTTCTCTTTAATTTGGTTTTGATTTATGCATAATCAAATCATAATTTTGCCCGCGGCATACATGATTGTTAATTGGTTTGAATGTATTTGTCTGCGTGTGTGTACCTTAATTATAATTATTTGTGCATCCAATTCATCAATTCACGATTGTCCGCACTTGCGTTAAGGAATTAGCATCATTAATTTTTTATTTTTTTTACTTTTCTATTCCACTCAATTCATGTTAATGAATTCAACTTAATTTGCGTGTATTTATNTTGAACGTTTCATCTTTTTATTTTTATTTTTATTTTTTTATGTTTAGCAATAAAATATGAATTATTGAATTTATTCTTAGTTGTTGTTGTCCCTTAAATAACACAACATTATAAATAACTGAAGAGCTAATGTTTCTAAATAATAATTTGTTGTTATTCCTGAAGTAGCACAACATTATAATTAATATTTCTAAAGAATATTACTTGCTCCTGAAGAGTATGAATTATATTTTTCAATATTCCAGAAGAATATTGATATATTGTTTTTGAAGAAACAATAGTAAAATACAACGTGTTCCCGAAATAGCACACGTTTCGAAGAACGTATTATTTTAAATTAGTGTTTATCGCTGAAAGAAAATACATAAAATATATCATATTGATATTAATATTGACTACTTGAT